>JARKHS020033104.1:0-21696 GCA_030143305.2 Amblyomma americanum | reverse complement strand
GCTTCTGCCATTTTTGCTGTTTGTGCTGCCATCGACTCTTGCCGCCGTTCGTTTCTGCCACCCAGAAGGTAATCGTTAAGTAGCAGGCGGAAGTGTATGCCAAGCTCGCTTGAAATACTTTATCTTCGTCGGCTTACAAAGTCAAGCGCCCATATTTCTAGGATCCCAAAGAAAAGATATAAAAAAACAGTGTTTTCAGTAACCTTTACCTTGAAGATCGCGGGCAGTATGCCACCACTAAAGCCGAAAGTTTGTCGCTCAATGCGACCTCCTCTGCGAGTACCACGTCACTGCTGCCATTTTTGCTGTTTGTGCTGCCTTCGACTCTTGCCGCCGTTCGTTTGTGCCACCCAGAAGATAATCGTTAAGTAACAGGCGGAAGTGTATGCCAAGCTCGCTTCAAATACTTTATCTTCGTCGGCTTACAAAGTCAAGCGCCCATATGTCTAGGTTCCCGAAGACATCAAAACAGTGTTTTCAGTAACATTTACCTTGAAGATCGCGGGCAGTATGCCACCACTAAAGCCGAAAGTTTGTCGCTCAATGCGACCTCCTCTGCGAGTACCACGTTGCTGCTGCCATTTTTGCTGCCTGTGCTGCCTTCGACTCTTGCCGCGTTCGTTTCTGCCACCCAGAAGATAATCGCTAAGTAGCAGGCGTAAGTGTATGCCAAGCTCGCTTGAAATAATCCATCTTCGTCGACTTACAAAGTCACGTGCCCATATTTCTAGGATCCCAAAGAAAAGACATCAAAACAGTGCTTTCAGTAACCTTTACCTTGAAGATCGCGGCCAGTATGCCACCACTACAGCTGAACCTTTGTCGCTCAATGCGACCTCCTCTTCGAGTACCACGTCGCTGCTGCCATTTTTACTGTTTCTGCTGCCTTCGACTCTTGCCGCCGTTCGTTTCTGCCACCCAGAAGATAATCATTAAGTAGCAGGCGGAAGTGTATGCCAAGCTCGCTTGAAATACTTTATCTTCGTCGGCTTACAAAGTCAAACGCCCATATTTCTAGGTTCCCGAGGAAAAGACATCAAAACAGTGTTTTCAGTAACCTTTACCTTGAAGATCGCGGGCAGTATGCCACCACTAAAGCCGAAAGTTTGTCGCTCAGTGCGACCTCCTCTGCGAGTAAAACGTTGCTGCTGCCATTTTTTCTGGCTGTGCTGCCTTCGACTCTTGCCGCGTTCGTTTCTGCCACCCAGAAGATAATCGCTAAGTAGCAGGCGTAAGTGTATGCCAAGCTCGCTTGAAATAATTCATCTTCGTCGACTTACAAAGTCAAGCGCCCATATTTCTAGGATCCCAAAGAAAAGACATAAAAAAACAGTGTTTTCAGTAACGTTTACCTTGAAGATCGCGGGCAGTATGCCACCACTAAAGCCGAAAGATTGTCGCTCAATGCGACCTCCTCTGCGAGTACCACGTCGCTTCTGCCATTTTTGCTGTTTGTGCTGCCTTCGACTCTTGCCGCCGTTCGTTTCTGCCACCCAGAAGATAATCGCTAAGTAGCAGGCGGAAGTGTATGCCAAGCTCGCTTCAAATACTTTATCTTCGTCGGCTTACAAAGTCAAGCGCTCATATTTCTAGGTTCCCGAAGACATCAAAACAGTGTTTTCAGTAACATTTACCTTGAAGATCGCGGGCAGTATGCCACCACTAAAGCCGAAAGTTTGTCGCTCAATGCGACCTCCTCTGCGAGTACCACGTTGCTGCTGCCATTTTTGCTGGCTGTGCTGCCTTCGACTCTTGCCGCGTTCGTTTCTGCCACCCAGAA
Organism: Amblyomma americanum; assembly: GCA_030143305.2. NCBI lineage: Eukaryota > Metazoa > Arthropoda > Arachnida > Ixodida > Ixodidae > Amblyomma > Amblyomma americanum. The sequence goes on along the minus strand of JARKHS020033104.1, from coordinate 19,916 downwards.
GATAATCGCTAAGTAGCAGGCGGAAGTGTATGCCAAGCTCGCTTGAAATACTTTATCTTCGTCGGCTTACAAAGTCAAGCGCCCATATTTCTAGGATCCCAAAGAAAAGACATAAAAAAACAGTGTTTTCAGTAACCTTTACCTTGAAGATCGCGGGCAGTATGCCACCACTAAAGCCGAAAGATTGTCGCTCAATGCGACCTCCTCTGCGAGTACCACGTCGCTTCTGCCATTTTTGCTGTTTGTGCTGCCTTCGACTCTTGCCGCCGTTCGTTTCTGCCACCCAGAAGATAATCGCTAAGTAGCAGGCGGAAGTGTATGCCAAGCTCGCTTCAAATACTTTATCTTCGTCGGCTTACAAAGTCAAGCGCTCATATTTCTAGGTTCCCGAAGACATCAAAACTGTGTTTTCAGTAACATTTACCTTGAAGATCGCGGGCAGTATGCCACCACTAAAGCCGAAAGTTTGTCGCTCAATGCGACCTCCTCTTCGAGTACCACGTCGCTGCTGCCATTTTTGCTGTTTTTTGCTGCCTTCGACTCTTGCCGCCGTTCGTTTCTGCCACCCAGAAGATAATCATTAAGTAGCAGGCGGAAGTGTATGCCAAGCTCGCTTGAAATACTTTATCTTCGTCGGCTTACTAAGTTAAGCGCCCATATTTCTAGGATCCCAAAGAAAAGACATAAAAAAACAGTGTTTTCAGTAACCTTTACCTTGAAGATCGCGGGCAGTATGCCACCACTAAAGCCGAAAGTTTGTCGCTCAATACGACCTCCTCTGCGAGTACCACGTTGCTGCTGCCATTTTTGCTGGCTGTGCTGCCTTCGACTCATGCCGCCGTTCGTTTCTGCCACCCAGAAGATAATCGCTAAGTAGCAGGCGGAAGTGTATGCCAAGCTCGCTTGAAATACTTTATCTTCGTCGGCTTACAAAGTCAAGCGCCCATATTTCTAGGATCCCAAAGAAAAGACATAAAAAAACAGTGTTTTCAGTAACCTTTACCTTGAAGATCGCGGGCAGTATGCCACCACTAAAGTCGAAAGTTTTTCGCTCAATGCGACCTCCTCTGCGAGTGCCACGTCGCTTCTGCCATTTTTGCTGTTTGTGCTGCCTTCGACTCTTGCCGCCGTTCGTTTCTGCCACCCAGAAGGTAATCGTTAAGTAGCAGGCGGAAGTGTATGCCAAGCTCGCTTGAAATACTTTATCTTCGTCGGCTTACAAAGTCAAGCGCCCATATTTCTAGGTTCCCGAAGAAAAGACATCAAAACATTGTTTTCAGTAGCCTTTACCTTGAAGATCGCGGGCAGTATGCCACCACTAAAGCCGAAAGTTTGTCGCTCAATGCGACCAACTCTGCGAGTACCACGTCGCTCCTGCCATTTTTGCTGGCTGTGCTGCCTTCGACTCTTGCCGCTGTTCGTTTCTGCCGCCCAGAAGTTAATCGCTAAGTAGCAGGTGGAAGTGTATGCCAAGCTCGCTTGAAATACTTTATCATCGTCGGCTTACAAAGTCAAACGCAAGTATTTCTAGGATCCCAAAGAAAAGACATCAAAACAGTGCTTTCAGTAACCTTTACCTTGAAGATAGCGGGCAGTATGCCACCACTAAAGCCGAAAGTTTGTCGCTCAATACGACCTCCTCTGCGAATACCACGTTGCTGCTGCCATTTTTGCTGGCTGTGCTACCTTCGACTCATGCCGCCGTTCGTTTCTGCCACCCAGAAGATAATCGCTAAGTAGCAGGCGGAAGTGTATGCCAAGCTCGCTTCAAATACTTTATCTTCGTCGGCTTACAAAGTCAAGCGCTCATATTTCTAGGTTCCCGAAGACATCAAAACAGTGTTTTCAGTAACATTTACCTTGAAGATCGCGGGCAGTATGCCACCACTAAAGCCGAAAGTTTGTCGCTCAATGCGACCTCCTCTGCGAGTACCACGTTGCTGCTGCCATTTTTGCTGGCTGTGCTGCCTTCGACTCATGCCGCGTTCGTTTCTGCCACCCAGAAGATAATCGCTAAGTAGCAGGCGTAAGTGTATGCCAAGCTCGCTTGAAATAATTCATCTTCGTCGACATACAAAGTCACGTGCCCATATTTCTAGGATCCCAAAGAAAAGACATCAAAACAGTGCTTTCAGTAACCTTTATCTTGAAGATCGCGGGCAGTATGCCACCACTACAGCTGAACCTTTGTCGCTCAATGCGACCTCCTCTTCGAGTACCACGTCGTTGCTGCCATTTTTGCTGTTTCTGCTGCCTTCGACTCTTGCCGCCGTTCGTTTCTGCCACCCAGAAGATAATCGCTAAGTAGCAGGCGGAAGTGTATGCCAAGCTCGCTTCAAATACTTTATCTTCGTCGGCTTACAAAGTCAAGCGCCCATATTTATAGGTTCCCGAAGACATCAAAACAGTGTTTTCAGTAACATTTACCTTGAAGATCGCGGGCAGTATGCCACCACTAAAGCCGAAAGTTTGTCGCTCAATGCGACCTCCTCTGCGAGTACCACGTTGCTGCTGCCATTTTTGCTGGCTGTGCTGCCTTCGACTCTTGCCGCGTTCGTTTCTGCCACCCAGAAGATAATCACTAAGTAGCAGGGGTAAGTGTATGCCAAGCTCGCTTGAAATAATTCATCTTCGTCGACTTACAAATTCACGTGCCCATATTTCTAGGATCCCAAAGAAAAGACATCAAAACAGTGCTTTCAGTAACCTTTACCTTGAAGATCGCGGGCAGTATGCCACCACTACAGCTGAACCTTTGTCGCTCAATGCGACCTCCTCTTCGAGTACCACGTCGCTGCTGCCATTTTTACTGTTTCTGCTGCCTTCGACTCTTGCCGCCGTTCGTTTCTGCCACCCAGAAGATAATCATTAAGTAGCAGGCGGAAGTGTATGCCAAGCTCGCTTGAAATTCTTTATCTTCGTCGGCTTACAAAGTAAAACGCCCATATTTCTAGGTTCCCGAGGAAAAGACATCAAAACAGTGTTTTCAGTAACCTTTAGCTTGAAGATCGCGGGCAGTATGCCACCACTAAAGCAGAAAGTTTGTCGCTCAATGCGACCTCCTCTGCGAGTACCACGTCACTGCTGCCATTTTTGCTGTTTGTGCTGCCTTCGACTCTTGCCGCCGTTCGTTTGTGCCACCCAGAAGATAATCGTTAAGTAACAGGCGGAAGTGTATGCCAAGCTCGCTTCAAATACTTTATCTTCGTCGGCTTACAAAGTCAAGCGCCCATATGTCTAGGTTCCCGAAGACATCAAAACAGTGTTTTCAGTAACATTTACCTTGAAGATCGCGGGCAGTATGCCACCACTAAAGCCGAAAGTTTGTCGCTCAATGCGACCTCCTCTGCGAGTACCACGTTGCTGCTGCCATTTTTGCTGGCTGTGCTGCCTTCGACTCTTGCCGCGTTCGTTTCTGCCACCCAGAAGATAATCACTAAGTAGCAGGGGTAAGTGTATGCCAAGCTCGCTTGAAATAATTCATCTTCGTCGACTTACAAATTCACGTGCCCATATTTCTAGGATCCCAAAGAAAAGACATCAAAACAGTGCTTTCAGTAACCTTTACCTTGAAGATCGCGGGCAGTATGCCACCACTACAGCTGAACCTTTGTCGCTCAATGCGACCTCCTCTTCGAGTACCACGTCGCTGCTGCCATTTTTACTGTTTCTGCTGCCTTCGACTCTTGCCGCCGTTCGTTTCTGCCACCCAGAAGATAATCATTAAGTAGCAGGCGGAAGTGTATGCCAAGCTCGCTTGAAATTCTTTATCTTCGTCGGCTTACAAAGTAAAACGCCCATATTTCTAGGTTCCCGAGGAAAAGACATCAAAACAGTGTTTTCAGTAACCTTTACCTTGAAGATCGCGGGCAGTATGCCACCACTAAAGCAGAAAGTTTGTCGCTCAATGCGACCTCCTCTGCGAGTACCACGTTGCTGCTGCCATTTTTTCTGGCTGTGCTGCCTTCGACTCTTCCCGCCGTTCGTTTCTGCCACCCAGAAGATAATCGCTAAGTAGCAGGCGGAAGTGTATGCCAAGCTCGCTTGAAATACTTTATCTTCGTCGGCTTACAAAGTCAAGCGCCCATATTTCTAGGATCCCAAAGAAAAGACATAAACAAACAGTGTTTTCAGTAACCTTTACCTTGAAGATCGCGGGCAGTATGCCACCACTAAAGCCGAAAGATTGTCGCTCAATGCGACCTCCTCTGCGAGTACCACGTCGCTTCTGCCATTTTTGCTGTTTGTGCTGCCATCGACTCTTGCCGCCGTTCGTTTCTGCCACCCAGAAGGTAATCGTTAAGTAGCAGGCGGAAGTGTATGCCAAGCTCGCTTGAAATACTTTATCTTCGTCGGCTTACAAAGTCAAGCGCCCATATTTCTAGGATCCCAAAGAAAAGACATAAAAAAACAGTGTTTTCAGTAACCTTTACCTTGAAGATCGCGGGCAGTATGCCACCACTAAAGCCGAAAGTTTGTCGCTCAATGCGACCTCCTCTGCGAGTACCACGTTGCTGCTGCCATTTTTGCTGCCTGTGCTGCCTTCGACTCTTGCCGCGTTCGTTTCTGCCACCCAGAAGATAATCGCTAAGTAGCAGGCGTAAGTGTATGCCAAGCTCGCTTGAAATAATCCATCTTCGTCGACTTACAAAGTCACGTGCCCATATTTCTAGGATCCCAAAGAAAAGACATCAAAACAGTGCTTTCAGTAACCTTTACCTTGAAGATCGCGGCCAGTATGCCACCACTACAGCTGAACCTTTGTCGCTCAATGCGACCTCCTCTTCGAGTACCACGTCGCTGCTGCCATTTTTACTGTTTCTGCTGCCTTCGACTCTTGCCGCCGTTCGTTTCTGCCACCCAGAAGATAATCATTAAGTAGCAGGCGGAAGTGTATGCCAAGCTCGCTTGAAATACTTTATCTTCGTCGGCTTACAAAGTCAAACGCCCATATTTCTAGGTTCCCGAGGAAAAGACATCAAAACAGTGTTTTCAGTAACCTTTACCTTGAAGATCGCGGGCAGTATGCCACCACTAAAGCCGAAAGTTTGTCGCTCAGTGCGACCTCCTCTGCGAGTAAAACGTTGCTGCTGCCATTTTTTCTGGCTGTGCTGCCTTCGACTCTTGCCGCGTTCGTTTCTGCCACCCAGAAGATAATCGCTAAGTAGCAGGCGTAAGTGTATGCCAAGCTCGCTTGAAATAATTCATCTTCGTCGACTTACAAAGTCAAGCGCCCATATTTCTAGGATCCCAAAGAAAAGACATAAAAAAACAGTGTTTTCAGTAACGTTTACCTTGAAGATCGCGGGCAGTATGCCACCACTAAAGCCGAAAGATTGTCGCTCAATGCGACCTCCTCTGCGAGTACCACGTCGCTTCTGCCATTTTTGCTGTTTGTGCTGCCTTCGACTCTTGCCGCCGTTCGTTTCTGCCACCCAGAAGATAATCGCTAAGTAGCAGGCGGAAGTGTATGCCAAGCTCGCTTCAAATACTTTATCTTCGTCGCCTTACAAAGTCTAGCGCTCATATTTCTAGGTTCCCGAAGACATCAAAACAGTGTTTTCAGTAACATTTACCTTGAAGATCGCGGGCAGTATGCCACCACTAAAGCCGAAAGTTTGTCGCTCAATGCGACCTCCTCTGCGAGTACCACGTTGCTGCTGCCATTTTTGCTGGCTGTGCTGCCTTCGACTCTTGCCGCGTTCGTTTCTGCCACCCAGAAGATAATCGCTAAGTAGCAGGCGGAAGTGTATGCCAAGCTCGCTTGAAATACTTTATCTTCGTCGGCTTACAAAGTCAAGCGCCCATATTTCTAGGATCCCAAAGAAAAGACATAAAAAAACAGTGTTTTCAGTAACCTTTACCTTGAAGATCGCGGGCAGTATGCCACCACTAAAGCCGAAAGATTGTCGCTCAATGCGACCTCCTCTGCGAGTACCACGTCGCTTCTGCCATTTTTGCTGTTTGTGCTGCCTTCGACTCTTGCCGCCGTTCGTTTCTGCCACCCAGAAGATAATCGCTAAGTAGCAGGCGGAAGTGTATGCCAAGCTCGCTTCAAATACTTTATCTTCGTCGGCTTACAAAGTCAAGCGCTCATATTTCTAGGTTCCCGAAGACATCAAAACTGTGTTTTCAGTAACATTTACCTTGAAGATCGCGGGCAGTATGCCACCACTAAAGCCGAAAGTTTGTCGCTCAATGCGACCTCCTCTGCGAGTACCACGTTGCTGCTGCCATTTTTGCTGGCTGTGCTGCCTTCGACTCTTGCCGCGTTCGTTTCTGCCATCCAGAAGATAATCGCTAAGTAGCAGGCGTAAGTGTATGCCAAGCTCGCTTGAAATAATTCATCTTCGTCGACTTACAAAGTCACGTGCCCATATTTCTAGGATCCCAAAGAAAAGACATCAAAACAGTGCTTTCAGTAACCTTTACCTTGAAGATCGCGGGCAGTATGCCACCACTACAGCTGAACCTTTGTCGCACAATGCGACCTCCTCTTCGAGTACCACGTCGCTGCTGCCATTTTTGCTGTTTTTTGCTGCCTTCGACTCTTGCCGCCGTTCGTTTCTGCCACCCAGAAGATAATCATAAAGTAGCAGGCGGAAGTGTATGCCAAGCTCGCTTGAAATACTTTATCTTCGTCGGCTTACTAAGTTAAGCGCCCATATTTCTAGGATCCCAAAGAAAAGACATAAAAAAACAGTGTTTTCAGTAACCTTTACCTTGAAGATCGCGGGCAGTATGCCACCACTAAAGCCGAAAGTTTGTCGCTCAATACGACCTCCTCTGCGAGTACCACGTTGCTGCTGCCATTTTTGCTGGCTGTGCTGCCTTCGACTCATGCCGCCGTTCGTTTCTGCCACCCAGAAGATAATCGCTAAGTAGCAGGCGGAAGTGTATGCCAAGCTCGCTTGAAATACTTTATCTTCGTCGGCTTACAAAGTCAAGCGCCCATATTTCTAGGATCCCAAAGAAAAGACATAAAAAAACAGTGTTTTCAGTAACCTTTACCTTGAAGATCGCGGGCAGTATGCCACCACTAAAGTCGAAAGTTTTTCGCTCAATGCGACCTCCTCTGCGAGTACCACGTCGCTTCTGCCATTTTTGCTGTTTGTGCTGCCTTCGACTCTTGCCGCCGTTCGTTTCTGCCACCCAGAAGGTAATCGTTAAGTAGCAGGCGGAAGTGTATGCCAAGCTCGCTTGAAATACTTTATCTTCGTCGGCTTACAAAGTCAAGCGCCCATATTTCTAGGTTCCCGAAGAAAAGACATCAAAACATTGTTTTCAGTAGCCTTTACCTTGAAGATCGCGGGCAGTATGCCACCACTAAAGCCGAAAGTTTGTCGCTCAATGCGACCAACTCTGCGAGTACCACGTCGCTCCTGCCATTTTTGCTGGCTGTGCTACCTTCGACTCTTGCCGCTGTTCGTTTCTGCCGCCCAGAAGATAATCGCTAAGTAGCAGGTGGAAGTGTATGCCAAGCTCGCTTGAAATACTTTATCATCGTCGGCTTACAAAGTCAAACGCAAGTATTTCTAGGATCCCAAAGAAAAGACATCAAAACAGTGCTTTCAGTAACCTTTACCTTGAAGATAGCGGGCAGTATGCCACCACTAAAGCCGAAAGTTTGTCGCTCAATACGACCTCCTCTGCGAATACCACGTTGCTGCTGCCATTTTTGCTGGCTGTGCTACCTTCGACTCATGCCGCCGTTCGTTTCTGCCACCCAGAAGATAATCGCTAAGTAGCAGGCGGAAGTGTATGCCAAGCTCGCTTCAAATACTTTATCTTCGTCGGCTTACAAAGTCAAGCGCTCATATTTCTAGGTTCCCGAAGACATCAAAACAGTGTTTTCAGTAACATTTACCTTGAAGATCGCGGGCAGTATGCCACCACTAAAGCCGAAAGTTTGTCGCTCAATGCGACCTCCTCTGCGAGTACCACGTTGCTGCTGCCATTTTTGCTGGCTGTGCTGCCTTCGACTCATGCCGCGTTCGTTTCTGCCACCCAGAAGATAATCGCTAAGTAGCAGGCGTAAGTGTATGCCAAGCTCGCTTGAAATAATTCATCTTCGTCGACATACAAAGTCACGTGCCCATATTTCTAGGATCCCAAAGAAAAGACATCAAAACAGTGCTTTCAGTAACCTTTATCTTGAAGATCGCGGGCAGTATGCCACCACTACAGCTGAACCTTTGTCGCTCAATGCGACCTCCTCTTCGAGTACCACGTCGTTGCTGCCATTTTTGCTGTTTCTGCTGCCTTCGACTCTTGCCGCCGTTCGTTTCTGCCACCCAGAAGATAATCGCTAAGTAGCAGGCGGAAGTGTATGCCAAGCTCGCTTCAAATACTTTATCTTCGTCGGCTTACAAAGTCAAGCGCCCATATTTATAGGTTCCCGAAGACATCAAAACAGTGTTTTCAGTAACATTTACCTTGAAGATCGCGGGCAGTATGCCACCACTAAAGCCGAAAGTTTGTCGCTCAATGCGACCTCCTCTGCGAGTACCACGTTGCTGCTGCCATTTTTGCTGGCTGTGCTGCCTTCGACTCTTGCCGCGTTCGTTTCTGCCACCCAGAAGATAATCACTAAGTAGCAGGGGTAAGTGTATGCCAAGCTCGCTTGAAATAATTCATCTTCGTCGACTTACAAATTCACGTGCCCATATTTCTAGGATCCCAAAGAAAAGACATCAAAACAGTGCTTTCAGTAACCTTTACCTTGAAGATCGCGGGCAGTATGCCACCACTACAGCTGAACCTTTGTCGCTCAATGCGACCTCCTCTTCGAGTACCACGTCGCTGCTGCCATTTTTACTGTTTCTGCTGCCTTCGACTCTTGCCGCCGTTCGTTTCTGCCACCCAGAAGATAATCATTAAGTAGCAGGCGGAAGTGTATGCCAAGCTCGCTTGAAATTCTTTATCTTCGTCGGCTTACAAAGTAAAACGCCCATATTTCTAGGTTCCCGAGGAAAAGACATCAAAACAGTGTTTTCAGTAACCTTTAGCTTGAAGATCGCGGGCAGTATGCCACCACTAAAGCAGAAAGTTTGTCGCTCAATGCGACCTCCTCTGCGAGTACCACGTTGCTGCTGCCATTTTTTCTGGCTGTGCTGCCTTCGACTCTTCCCGCCGTTCGTTTCTGCCACCCAGAAGATAATCGCTAAGTAGCAGGCGGAAGTGTATGCCAAGCTCGCTTGAAATACTTTATCTTCGTCGGCTTACAAAGTCAAGCGCCCATATTTCTAGGATCCCAAAGAAAAGACATAAACAAACAGTGTTTTCAGTAACCTTTACCTTGAAGATCGCGGGCAGTATGCCACCACTAAAGCCGAAAGATTGTCGCTCAATGCGACCTCCTCTGCGAGTACCACGTCGCTTCTGCCATTTTTGCTGTTTGTGCTGCCATCGACTCTTGCCGCCGTTCGTTTCTGCCACCCAGAAGGTAATCGTTAAGTAGCAGGCGGAAGTGTATGCCAAGCTCGCTTGAAATACTTTATCTTCGTCGGCTTACAAAGTCAAGCGCCCATATTTCTAGGATCCCAAAGAAAAGACATAAAAAAACAGTGTTTTCAGTAACCTTTACCTTGAAGATCGCGGGCAGTATGCCACCACTAAAGCCGAAAGTTTGTCGCTCAATGCGACCTCCTCTGCGAGTACCACGTCACTGCTGCCATTTTTGCTGTTTGTGCTGCCTTCGACTCTTGCCGCCGTTCGTTTGTGCCACCCAGAAGATAATCGTTAAGTAACAGGCGGAAGTGTATGCCAAGCTCGCTTCAAATACTTTATCTTCGTCGGCTTACAAAGTCAAGCGCCCATATGTCTAGGTTCCCGAAGACATCAAAACAGTGTTTTCAGTAACATTTACCTTGAAGATCGCGGGCAGTATGCCACCACTAAAGCCGAAAGTTTGTCGCTCAATGCGACCTCCTCTGCGAGTACCACGTTGCTGCTGCCATTTTTGCTGGCTGTGCTGCCTTCGACTCTTGCCGCGTTCGTTTCTGCCACCCAGAAGATAATCACTAAGTAGCAGGGGTAAGTGTATGCCAAGCTCGCTTGAAATAATTCATCTTCGTCGACTTACAAAGTCACGTGCCCATATTTCTAGGATCCCAAAGAAAAGACATCAAAACAGTGCTTTCAGTAACCTTTACCTTGAAGATCGCGGGCAGTATGCCACCACTACAGCTGAACCTTTGTCGCTCAATGCGACCTCCTCTTCGAGTACCACGTCGCTGCTGCCATTTTTACTGTTTCTGCTGCCTTCGACTCTTGCCGCCGTTCGTTTCTGCCACCCAGAAGATAATCATTAAGTAGCAGGCGGAAGTGTATGCCAAGCTCGCTTGAAATTCTTTATCTTCGTCGGCTTACAAAGTCAAACGCCCATATTTCTAGGTTCCCGAGGAAAAGACATCAAAACAGTGTTTTCAGTAACCTTTACCTTGAAGATCGCGGGCAGTATGCCACCACTAAAGCAGAAAGTTTGTCGCTCAATGCGACCTCCTCTGCGAGTACCACGTTGCTGCTGCCATTTTTTCTGGCTGTGCTGCCTTCGACTCTTCCCGCCGTTCGTTTCTGCCACCCAGAAGATAATCGCTAAGTAGCAGGCGGAAGTGTATGCCAAGCTCGCTTGAAATATTTTATCTTCGTCGGCTTACAAAGTCAAGCGCCCATATTTCTAGGATCCCAAAGAAAAGACATAAACAAACAGTGTTTTCAGTAACCTTTACCTTGAAGATCGCGGGCAGTATGCCACCACTAAAGCCGAAAGATTGTCGCTCAATGCGACCTCCTCTGCGAGTACCACGTCGCTTCTGCCATTTTTGCTGTTTGTGCTGCCATCGACTCTTGCCGCCGTTCGTTTCTGCCACCCAGAAGGTAATCGTTAAGTAGCAGGCGGAAGTGTATGCCAAGCTCGCTTGAAATACTTTATCTTCGTCGGCTTACAAAGTCAAGCGCCCATATTTCTAGGATCCCAAAGAAAAGACATAAAAAAACAGTGTTTTCAGTAACCTTTACCTTGAAGATCGCGGGCAGTATGCCACCACTAAAGCCGAAAGTTTGTCGCTCAATGCGACCTCCTCTGCGAGTACCACGTCACTGCTGCCATTTTTGCTGTTTGTGCTGCCTTCGACTCTTGCCGCCGTTCGTTTGTGCCACCCAGAAGATAATCGTTAAGTAACAGGCGGAAGTGTATGCCAAGCTCGCTTCAAATACTTTATCTTCGTCGGCTTACAAAGTCAAGCGCCCATATGTCTAGGTTCCCGAAGACATCAAAACAGTGTTTTCAGTAACATTTACCTTGAAGATCGCGGGCAGTATGCCACCACTAAAGCCGAAAGTTTGTCGCTCAATGCGACCTCCTCTGCGAGTACCACGTTGCTGCTGCCATTTTTGCTGCCTGTGCTGCCTTCGACTCTTGCCGCGTTCGTTTCTGCCACCCAGAAGATAATCGCTAAGTAGCAGGCGTAAGTGTATGCCAAGCTCGCTTGAAATAATCCATCTTCGTCGACTTACAAAGTCACGTGCCCATATTTCTAGGATCCCAAAGAAAAGACATCAAAACAGTGCTTTCAGTAACCTTTACCTTGAAGATCGCGGGCAGTATGCCACCACTACAGCTGAACCTTTGTCGCTCAATGCGACCTCCTCTTCGAGTACCACGTCGCTGCTGCCATTTTTACTGTTTCTGCTGCCTTCGACTCTTGCCGCCGTTCGTTTCTGCCACCCAGAAGATAATCATTAAGTAGCAGGCGGAAGTGTATGCCAAGCTCGCTTGAAATACTTTATCTTCGTCGGCTTACAAAGTCAAGCGCCCATATTTCTAGGTTCCCGAGGAAAAGACATCAAAACAGTGTTTTCAGTAACCTTTACCTTGAAGATCGCGGGCAGTATGCCACCACTAAAGCCGAAAGTTTGTCGCTCAGTGCGACCTCCTCTGCGAGTAAAACGTTGCTGCTGCCATTTTTTCTGGCTGTGCTGCCTTCGACTCTTGCCGCGTTCGTTTCTGCCACCCAGAAGATAATCGCTAAGTAGCAGGCGTAAGTGTATGCCAAGCTCGCTTGAAATAATTCATCTTCGTCGACTTACAAAGTCACGTGCCCATATTTCTAGGATCCCAAAGAAAAGACATAAAAAAACAGTGTTTTCAGTAACCTTTACCTTGAAGATCGCGGGCAGTATGCCACCACTAAAGCCGAAAGCTTGTCGCTCAATGCGACCTACTCTGCGAGTACCACGTCGCTTCTGCCATTTTTCTGTTTGTGCTGCCTTCGACTCTTGCCGCCGTTCGTTTCTGCCACCCAGAAGGTAATCGTTAAGTAGCAGGCGGAAGTGTATGCCAAGCTCGCTTGAAATACTTTATCTTCGTCGGCTTACAAAGTCAAGCGCCCATATTTCTAGGACCCCAAAGAAAAGACATAAAAACAATGTTTTCAGTAACTTTTACCTTGAAGATCGCGGGCAGTATGCCACCACTAAAGCCGAAAGTTTGTCGCTCAATGCGACCTCCTCTGCGAGTACCACGTCGCTTCTGCCGTATTTACTGGCTGTGCTGCCTTCGACTCTTGCCGCTGTTCGTTTCTGCCACCCAGAAGATAATCGCTAAGTAGGAGGCAAAAGTGCATGCCAAGCTTGCTTGAAATACTTTATCTTCGTCCGCTTACAAAATCATGCGCCCATATTTCTAGGATCCCAAAGAAAAGACATCAAAACACTGCTTTCAGTAACCTTTAACTTGAAGATCGCGGGCAGTATCCCACCACTAAAACCGAAAGTTTGTCGCTCAATGCGACCTCCTCAGGGAGTACCACGTTGATGCTGCCATTTTTGCTGGCTGTGCTGCCCTCGACTCTTGCCGCCGTTCATTTCTGCCACCCAGAAGATAATCGCTAAGTAGCAGGCGGAAGTGTATGCCAAGCTCGCTTGAAATACTTTATCATCGTCGGCTTACAAAGTCAAACGCCAGTATTTCTAGGATCCCAAAGAAAAGACATCAAAACAGTGCTTTCAGTAGCCTTTAACTTGAAGATAGCGGGCAGTATGCCACCACTACAGCTGAACCTATTCGCTCAATGCGACCTCCTCTTCGAGTGCCACGCAGCTGCTGCCATTTTTGCTGTTTGTGCTGCCTTCGACTCTTGCCGCCGTTCGTTTCTGCCACCCAGAAGGTAATTGTTAAGTAGCAGGCGGAAGTGTATGCCAAGCTCGCTTGAAATACTTTATCTTCGTCGGCTTACAAAGTCAAGCGCCCATATTTCTAGGATCCCAAAGAAAAGACATAAAAAAACAGTGTTTTCAGTAACCTTTACCTTGAAGATCGCGGGCAGTATGCCACCACTAAAGCCGAAAGTTTGTCGCTCAATACGACATCCTCTGCGAATACCACGTTGCTGCTGCCATTTTTGCTGGCTGTGCTACCTTCGACTCTTGCCGCTGTTAGTTTCTGCACCCAGAAGATAATCGCTAAGTAGCAGGCGGAAGTGTATGCCAAGCTCGCTTCAAATACTTTATCTTCGTCGGCTTACAAAGTCAAGCGCCCATATTTCTAGGTTCCCGAAGACATCAAAACAGTGTTTTCAGTAACATTTACCTTGAAGATCGCGGGCAGTATGCCACCACTAAAGCCGAAAGTTTGTCGCTCAATGCGACCTCCTCTGCGAGTACCACGTTGCTGCTGCCATTTTTGCTGGCTGTGCTGCCTTCGACTCTTGCCGCGTTCGTTTCTGCCACCCAGAAAATAATCACTAAGTAGCAGGCGTAAGTGTATGCCAAGCTCGCTTGAAATAATTCATCTTCGTCGACTTACAAAGTCACGTGCCCATATTTCTAGGATCCCAAAGAAAAGACATCAAAACAGTGCTTTCAGTAACCTTTACCTTGAAGATCGCGGGCAGTATGCCACCACTACAGCTGAACCTTTGTCGCTCAATGCGACCTCCTCTTCGAGTACCACGTCGCTGCTGCCATTTTTACTGTTTCTGCTGCCTTCGACTCTTGCCGCCGTTCGTTTCTGCCAACCAGAAGATAATCATTAAGTAGCAGGCGGAAATGTATGCCAAGCTCGCTTGAAATTCTTTATCTTCGTCGGCTTACAAAGTCAAACGCCCATATTTCTAGGTTCCCGAGGAAAAGACATCAAAACAGTGTTTTCAGTAACATTTACCTTGAAGATCGCGGGCAGTATGCCACCACTAAAGCCGAAAGTTTGTCGCTCAATGCGACCTCCTCTGCGAGTACCACGTTGCTGCTGCCATTTTTGCTGGCTGTGCTGCCTTCGACTCTTGCCGCGTTCGTTTCTGCCACCCAGAAGATAATCGCTAAGTAGCAGGCGTAAGTGTATGCCAAGCTCGCTTGAAATAATCCATCTTCGTCGACTTACAAAGTCACGTGCCCATATTTCTAGGATCCCAAAGAAAAGACATCAAAACAGTGCTTTCAGTAACCTTTACCTTGAAGATCGCGGGCAGTATGCCACCACTAAAGCCGAAAGTTTGTCGCTCAATACGACCTCCTCTGCGAGTACCACGTTGCTGCTGCCATTTTTGCTGGCTGTGCTGCCTTCGACTCATGCCGCCGTTCGTTTCTGCCACCCAGAAGATAATCGCTAAGTAGCAGGCGGAAGTGTATGCCAAGCTCGCTTCAAATACTTTATCTTCGTCGGCTTACAAAGTCAAGCGCCCATATTTCTAGGTTCCCGAAGACATCAAAACAGTGTTTTCAGTAACATTTACCTTGAACATCGCGGGCAGTATGCCACCACTAAAGCCGAAAGTTTGTCGCTCAATGCGACCTTCTCTGCGAGTATCACGTTGCTGCTGCCATTTTTGCTGGCTGTGCTGCCTTCGACTCTTGCCGCGTTCGTTTCTGCCACCCAGAAGATAATCGCTAAGTAGCAGGCGTAAGTGTATGCCAAGCTCGCTTGAAATAATTCATCTTCGTCGACTTACAAAGTCACGTGCCCATATTTCTAGGATCCCAAAGAAAAGACATAAAAAAACAGTGTTTTCAGTAACCTTTACCTTGAAGATCGCGGGCAGTATGCCACCACTAAAGCCGAAAGTTTGTCGCTCAATGCGACCTCCTCTGCGAGTACCACGTCGCTTCTGCCATTTTTGCTGTTTGTGCTGCCTTCGACTCTTGCCGCCGTTCGTTTCTGCCACCCAGAAGGTAATTGTTAAGTAGCAGGCGGAAGTGTATGCCAAGCTCGCTTGAAATACTTTATCTTCGTCGGCTTACAAAGTCAAGCGACCATATTTCTAGGATCCCAAAGAAAAGACATAAAAAAACAGTGTTTTCAGTAACCTTTACCTTGAAGATCGCGGGCAGTATGCCACCACTAAAGTCGAAAGTTTGTCGCTCAATGCGACCTACTCTGCGAGTACCACGTCGCTTCTGCCATTTTTGCTGTTTGTGCTGCCTTCGACTCTTGCCGCCGTTCGTTTCTGCCACCCAGAAGGTAATCGTTAAGTAGCAGGCGGAAGTGTATGCCAAGCTCGCTTGAAATACTTTATCTTCGTCGGCTTACAAAGTCAAGCGCCCATATTTCTAGGTTCCCGAAGAAAAGACATCAAAACAGTGCTTTCAGTAACCTTTACCTTGAAGATAGCGGGCAGTATGCGACCACTAAAGCCGAAAGTTTGTCGCTCAATACGACCTCCTCTGCGAATACCACGTTGCTGCTGCCATTTTTGCTGGCTGTGCTACCTTCGACTCATGCCGCCATTCGTTTCTGCCACCCAGAAGATAATCGCTAAGTAGCAGGCGGAAGTGTATGCCAAGCTCGCTTCAAATACTTTATCTTCGTCGGCTTACAAAGTCAAGCGCTCATATTTCTAGGTTCCCGAAGACATCAAAACAGTGTTTTCAGTAACATTTACCTTGAAGATCGCGGGCAGTATGCCACCACTAAAGCCGAAAGTTTGTCGCTCAGTGCGACCTCCTCTGCGAGTACCACGTTGCTGCTGCCATTTTTGCTGGCTGTGCTGCCTTCGACTCTTGCCGCGTTCGTTTCTGCCACCCAGAAGATAATCGCTAAGTAGCAGGCGTAAGTGTATGCCAAGCTCGCTTGAAATAATCCATCTTCGTCGACTTACAAAGTCACGTGCCCATATTTCTAGGATCCCAAAGAAAAGACATCAAAACAGTGCTTTCAGTAACCTTTACCTTGAAGATCGCGGCCAGTATACCACCACTACAGCTGAACCTTTGTCGCTCAATGCGACCTCCTCTTCGAGTACCACGTCGCAGCTGCCATTTTTGCTGTTTCTTCTGCCTTCGACTCTTGCCGCCGTTCGTTTCTGCCACCCAGAAGATAATCATTAAGTAGCAGGCGGAAGTGTATGCCAAGCTCGCTTGAAATACTTTATCTTCGTCGGCTTACAAAGTCAAACGCCCATATTTCTAGGTTCCCGAGGAAAAGACATCAAAACAGTGCTTTCAGTAACCTTTACCTTGAAGGTCGCGGGCAGTATGCCACCACTAAAGCCGAAAGTTTGTCGCTCAATGCGACCTCCTCTGCGAGTAAAACGTTGCTGCTGCCATTTTTTCTGGCTGTGCTGCCTTCGACTCTTCCCGCCGTTCGTTTCTGCCACCCAGAAGATAATCGCTAAGTAGCAGGCGGAAGTGTATGCCAAGCTCGCTTGAAATACTTTATCTTCGTCGGCTTACAAAGTCAAGCGCCCATATTTCTAGGATCCCAAAGAAAAGACATAAAAAAACAGTGTTTTCCGTAACCTTTACCTTGAAGATCGCGGGCAGTATGCCACCACTAAAGCCGAAAGATTGTCGCTCAATGCGACCTCCTCTGCGAGTACCACGTCGCTTCTGCCATTTTTGCTGTTTGTGCTGCCATCGACTCTTGCCGCCGTTCGTTTCTGCCACCCAGAAGGTAATCGTTAAGTAGCAGGCGGAAGTGTATGCCAAGCTCGCTTGAAATACTTTATCTTCGTCGGCTTACAAAGTCAAGCGCCCATATTTCTAGGATCCCAAAGAAAAGACATAAAAAAACAGTGTTTTCAGTAACCTTTACCTTGAAGATCGCGGGCAGTATGCCACCACTAAAGCCGAAAGTTTGTCGCTCAATGCGACCTCCTCTGCGAGTACCACGTCACTGCTGCCATTTTTGCTGTTTGTGCTGCCTTCGACTCTTGCCGCCGTTCGTTTGTGCCACCCAGAAGATAATCGTTAAGTAACAGGCGGAAGTGTATGCCAAGCTCGCTTCAAATACTTTATCTTCGTCGGCTTACAAAGTCAAGCGCCCATATGTCTAGGTTCCCGAAGACATCAAAACAGTGTTTTCAGTAACATTTACCTTGAAGATCGCGGGCAGTATGCCACCACTAAAGCCGAAAGTTTGTCGCTCAATGCGACCTCCTCTGCGAGTACCACGTTGCTGCTGCCATTTTTGCTGCCTGTGCTGCCTTCGACTCTTGCCGCGTTCGTTTCTGCCACCCAGAAGATAATCGCTAAGTAGCAGGCGTAAGTGTATGCCAAGCTCGCTTGAAATAATCCATCTTCGTCGACTTACAAAGTCACGTGCCCATATTTCTAGGATCCCAAAGAAAAGACATCAAAACAGTGCTTTCAGTAACCTTTACCTTGAAGATCGCGGCCAGTATGCCACCACTACAGCTGAACCTTTGTCGCTCAATGCGACCTCCTCTTCGAGTACCACGTCGCTGCTGCCATTTTTACTGTTTCTGCTGCCTTCGACTCTTGCCGCCGTTCGTTTCTGCCACCCAGAAGATAATCATTAAGTAGCAGGCGGAAGTGTATGCCAAGCTCGCTTGAAATACTTTATCTTCGTCGGCTTACAAAGTCAAACGCCCATATTTCTAGGTTCCCGAGGAAAAGACATCAAAACAGTGTTTTCAGTAACCTTTACCTTGAAGATCGCGGGCAGTATGCCACCACTAAAGCCGAAAGTTTGTCGCTCAGTGCGACCTCCTCTGCGAGTAAAACGTTGCTGCTGCCATTTTTTCTGGCTGTGCTGCCTTCGACTCTTGCCGCGTTCGTTTCTGCCACCCAGAAGATAATCGCTAAGTAGCAGGCGTAAGTGTATGCCAAGCTCGCTTGAAATAATTCATCTTCGTCGACTTACAAAGTCACGTGCCCATATTTCTAGGATCCCAAAGAAAAGACATAAAAAAACAGTGTTTTCAGTAACCTTTACCTTGAAGATCGCGGGCAGTATGCCACCACTAAAGCCGAAAGCTTGTCGCTCAATGCGACCTACTCTGCGAGTACCACGTCGCTTCTGCCATTTTTGCTGTTTGTGCTGCCTTCGACTCTTGCCGCCGTTCGTTTCTGCCACCCAGAAGGTAATCGTTAAGTAGCAGGCGGAAGTGTATGCCAAGCTCGCTTGAAATACTTTATCTTCGTCGGCTTACAAAGTCAAGCGCCCATATTTCTAGGACCCCAAAGAAAAGACATAAAAACAATGTTTTCAGTAACTTTTACCTTGAAGATCGCGGGCAGTATGCCACCACTAAAGCCGAAAGTTTGTCGCTCAATGCGACCTCCTCTGCGAGTACCACGTCGCTTCTGCCGTATTTACTGGCTGTGCTGCCTTCGACTCTTGCCGCTGTTCGTTTCTGCCACCCAGAAGATAATCGCTAAGTAGGAGGCAAAAGTGCATGCCAAGCTTGCTTGAAATACTTTATCTTCGTCCGCTTACAAAATCATGCGCCCATATTTCTAGGATCCCAAAGAAAAGACATCAAAACACTGCTTTCAGTAACCTTTAACTTGAAGATCGCGGGCAGTATCCCACCACTAAAACCGAAAGTTTGTCGCTCAATGCGACCTCCTCAGGGAGTACCACGTTGATGCTGCCATTTTTGCTGGCTGTGCTGCCCTCGACTCTTGCCGCCGTTCATTTCTGCCACCCAGAAGATAATCGCTAAGTAGCAGGCGGAAGTGTATGCCAAGCTCGCTTGAAATACTTTATCATCGTCGGCTTACAAAGTCAAACGCCAGTATTTCTAGGATCCCAAAGAAAAGACATCAAAACAGTGCTTTCAGTAGCCTTTAACTTGAAGATTGCGGGCAGTATGCCACCACTAAAGCCGAAAGTTTGTCGCTCAATGCGACCTTCTCTGCGAGTACCACGTCGCTTCGGCCATTTTTGCTGTTTGTGCTGCCTTCGACTCTTGCCGCCGTTCGTTCCTGCCACCCAGAAGGTAATTGTTAAGTAGCAGGCGGAAGTGTATGCCAAGCTCGCTTGAAATACTTTATCTTCGTCGGCTTACAAAGTCAAGCGCCCATATTTCTAGGATCCCAAAGAAAAGACATAAAAAACAGTGTTTTCAGTAACCTTTACCTTGAAGATTGCGGGCAGTATGCCACCACTAAAGCCGAAAGTTTGTCGCTCAATACGACCTCCTCTGCGAGTACCACGTTGCTGCTGCCATTTTTGCTGGCTGTGCTGCCTTCGACTCATGCCGCCGTTCGTTTCTGCCACCCAGAAGATTATCGCTAAGTAGCAGGCGGAAGTGTATGCCAAGCTCGCTTCAAATACTTTATCTTCGTCGGCTTACAAAGTCAAGCGCCCATATTTCTAGGTTCCCGAAGACATCAAAACAGTGTTTTCAGTAACCTTTACCTTGAAGATTGCGGGCAGTATGCCACCACTAAAGCCGAAAGTTTGTCGCTCAATGCGACCTTCTCTGCGAGTACCACGTCGCTTCGGCCATTTTTGCTGTTTGTGCTGCCTTCGACTCTTGCCGCCGTTCGTTCCTGCCACCCAGAAGGTAATTGTTAAGTAGCAGGCGGAAGTGTATGCCAAGCTCGCTTGAAATACTTTATCTTCGTCGGCTTACAAAGTCAAGCGCCCATATTTCTAGGATCCCAAAGAAAAGACATAAAAAAACAGTGTTTTCAGTAACCTTTACCTTGAAGATCGCGGGCAGTATGCC
>JARKHS020033102.1:0-36338 GCA_030143305.2 Amblyomma americanum | reverse complement strand
CGCTTGACTTTGTGAGTCGACGAAGATAAAGTATTTCAAGCGAGCTTGGCATACACTTCCGCCTGCTACTTAGCGATTATCTTCTTTGTGGCAGAAACGAACGGCGGCAAGAGTCGAAGGCAGCACAGTCAGCAAAAATAGCAGCAGCAACGTGGTACTCGCAGAGGAGTTCGCATTGATAGGCAAACTTTCGGTTTTAGTAGTGGCATGCTGCCCGCGATCTTCAAGGTAAAGGTTACTGAAACACTGTTTTCATGTCTTTTCTTTGGGATCCTAGAAATATGGGCGCTTGACTTTGTAAGTCGACGAAGATAAAGTGTTTCAAGCGAGCTTGGCATACACTTCCGCCTGCTACTTAGCGATTATTCTCTGGGTGGCAGAAACGAACGGCGGCATGAGTCGAAGCACGCACAGCCAGCAATAATGGCAGCAGCAACGTGGTACTCGCCGAGGAGGTCGCATTGAGCGACAAACTTTCGGCTTTAGTGGTGGCATACTGCCTGCGGTCTTCAAGGTAAAGGTTACTGAAAGCACTGTTTTGATGTCTTTTCTTTGGGATCCTATAAATATGGGCGCTTGACTTTGTAAGCCGACGAAGATAAAGTATTTCAAGTGAGCTTGGCATACACTTCCGCCTGCTACTTAGCGATTATCTTCTGGGTGGCAGAAACGAACGGCGGGAAGAGTCGAAGGCAGCACAGCCAGAAAAAATGGCAGCAGCAACGTGGTACTCGCAGAGGAGGTCGCATTGAGCGACAAATTTTCGGCTTTAGCGGTGGTATACTGCCCGCGAACTTCAAGGTAAAGGTTACTGAAAGCACTGTTTTGATGACATTTGTTCGGAATCCTAGAAATATGGGCGCATTATTTTGTAAGCCGACGAAGATAAAGTATTTCAAGCAAGCTGGGCATACACTTGCGCCTACTACTTAGCGATTATGTTCTGTGTGACAGAAACGAACAGCGGCAAGAGTCGAATGCAGCACAAACAGCAAAAATGGCAGCAGCGACGTGGTACTCGCAGAGGAGGTCGCATTGAGCGATAAACTTTCGGCTTTTGTGGTGGCATACTGCCCGCGATCTTCAAGGTAAAGGTTACTGAAAACACTGTTTTGATGTCTTTTCTTCGGGAACCTAGAAATATGGGCGCTTGACTTTTTAAGCCGACGAAGATAAAGTATTTCAAGCGAGCTTGGCATACACTTCCGCCTGCTACTTAACGATTATCTTCTGGGTGGCAGAAACGAACGGCGGCAAGAGTCGAAGGCAGCACAGCCAGAAAAAATGGCAGCAGCAACGTGGTACTCGCAGAGGAGTTCGCATTGAGCGACAAACTTTCGGTTTTAGTGGTGGCATGCTGCCCGCGATCTTCAAGGTAAAGGTTACATAAAACACTGTTTTGATGTTTTTTTGGGGATCCTAGAAATATGGCCGCTTGACTTTGTAAGCCGACGAAGATAAAGTATTTCAAGCGAGCTTGGCATACACTTCCGCCTGCTACTTAGCGATTATCTTCTGGGTGGCAGAAACGAACGGCGGCATGAGTCGAAGCACGCACAGCCAGCAAAAATGGCAGCAGCAACGTGGTACTCGCCGAGGAGGTCGCATTGAGCGACAAACTTTCGGCTTTAGTGGTGGCATACTGCCCGCGATTTTCATGGGAAAGGTTACTGAAAACACTGTTTTGATGTCTTTTCTTCGGGATCCTAGAAATATGGGCGCATAATTTTGTAAGCGGACGAAGATAAAGTATTTCAAGCAAGCTTGGCATACATTTCCGCCTGCTACTTAGCGATTATCTTCTGGGTGGCAGAAACGAACAGCGGCAAGAGTCGAAGGCAGCACAGCCAGTAAATACGGCAGAAGCGACGTGGTACTCGCAGAGGAGGTCGCATTGAGCGATAAACTTTCGGCTTTTGTGGTGGCATACTGCCCGCGATCTTCAAGGTAAAGGTTACTGAAAACACTGTTTTGATGTCTTTTCTTCGGGAACCTAGAAATATGGGCGCTTGACTTTGTAAGCCGACGAAGATAAAGTATTTCAAGCGAGCTTGGCATACACTTCCGCCTGCTACTTAACGATTATCTTCTGGGCGGCAGAAACGAACACCGGCAAGAGTCGAAGGCAGCACAGCCAGCAAAAATGGCAGCAGCAACGTGGTACTCGCCGAGCAGGTCGCATTGAGCGACAAACGTTCGGCTTTAGTGGTGGCAGACTGCCCGCGATTTTCATGGGAAAGGTTACTGAAAACACTGTTTTGATGTCTTTTCTTCGGGATCCTAGAAATATGGGCGCATGATTTTGTAAGCGGACGAAGATAAAGTATTTCAAGCAAGCTTGGCATACATTTCCGCCTGCTACTTAGCGATTATCTTCTGGGTGGCAGAAACGAACAGCGGCAAGAGTCGAAGGAAGCACAGCCAGTAAATACGGCAGAAGCGACGTGGTACTCGCAGAGGAGGTCACATTGAGCGACAAACTTTCGGCTTTAGTGGTGGCATACTGCCTGCGATCTTCAAGGTAAAGGTTACTGAAAGCACTGTTTTGATGTCTTTTCTTTGGGATCCTAGAAATATGGGCGCTTGACTTTGTAAGCCGACGAAGATAAAGTATTTCAAGCGAGCTTGGCATACACTTCCGCCTGCTACTTAACGATTATCTTCTGGGCGGCAGAAACGAACCGCGGCAAGAGTCGAAGGCAGCACAGCCAGCAAAAATGGCAGCAGCAACGTGGTACTCGCCGAGCAGGTCGCATTGAGCGACAAACTTTCGGCTTTAGTGGTGGCATACTGCCCGCGATTTTCATGGGAAAGGTTACTGAAAACACTGTTTTGATGTCTTTTCTTCGGGATCCTAGAAATATGGGCGCATGATTTTGTAAGCGGACGAAGATAAAGTATTTCAAGCAAGCTTGGCATACATTTCCGCCTGCTACTTAGCGATTATCTTCTGGGTGGCAGAAACGAACAGCGGCAAGAGTCGAAGGAAGCACAGCCAGTAAATACGGCAGAAGCGACGTGGTACTCGCAGAGGAGGTCGCATTGAGCGACAAACTTTCGGCTTTAGTGGTGGCATACTGCCTGCGATCTTCAAGGTAAAGGTTACTGAAAGCACTGTTTTGATGTCTTTTCTTTGGGATCCTATAAATATGGGCGCTTGACTTTGTAAGTCGACGAAGATAAAGTATTTTAAGCGAGCTTGGCATACACTTCCGCCTGCTACTTAGCGATTATCTTCTGTGTGGCAGAAACGAACGGCGGCAAGAGTCAAAGGCAAAAATAGCAGCAGCAAAGTGGTACTCGCAGAGGAGGTCGCATTGAGCGATAAACTTTAGGCTTTAGTGGTGGCATACTGCCCGCGATCTTCAAGTTAAAGGTTACTGAAAGCACTGTTTTGATGTCTTTTCTTTGGGATCCTAGAAATATGGGCGCTTGACTTTGTAAGCCGACGAAGATAAAGTATTTCAAGCGAGCTTGGCATACACTTCGGCCTGCTACTTAGCGATTATTCTCTGGGTGGCAGAAACGAACGGCGGCATGAGTCGAAGCACGCACAGCCAGCAATAATGGCAGCAGCAACGTGGTACTCGCCGAGGAGGTCGCACTGAGCGACAAACTTTCGGCTTTAGTGGTGGCATACTGCCCGCGATTTTCATGGTAAAGGTTACTGAAAACAGTGTTTTGATGTATTTTCTTCGGGAACCTAGAAATATGGGCGCCTGACTTTGTAAGCCGACGAAGATAAAGTATTTCAAGCGAGCTTGGCATACACTTTCGCCAGCGACTTAACGAGGATCTTCTGGGTGCAGAAACGAACAGCGGCAAGAGTCGAAGGCAGCACAGCCAGCAAAAATGTCAGCTGCGACGTGGTACTCGCAGAGGAGGTCGCATTGAGCGACAAACTTTCGGCTTTAGTGGTGGCATACTGCCCGCGATCTTCAAGGTAAAGGTTACTGAAAACACTGTTTTGATGTCTTTTCTTCGGGATCCTACAAATATTGGCGCATGATTTTGTAAGCGGACGAAGATAAAGTATTTCAAGCAAGCTTGGCATACACTTCCGCCTGCTACTTAGCGATTATCGTTTGGGCGGCAGAAACGAACAGCGGCAAGAGTCCAAGGCAGCACAGCCAGTAAATACGGCAGCTGCGACGTGGTACTCGCAGAGGAGTTCGCATTGAGCGACAAACTTTCGGTTTTAGTGGTGGCATGCTGCCCGCGATCTTCAAGGTGAAGGTTACTGAAAACACTGTTTTTTTATGTCTTTTCTTTGGGATCCTAGAAATATGGGCGCTTGACTTTGTAAGCCGAGGAAGATAAAGTATTTCAAGTGAGCTTGGCATACACTTGCGCCTACTACTTAGCGATTATCTTCTGTGTGACAGAAACGAACAGCGGCAAGAGTCGAATGCAGCACAAACAGCAAAAATGGCAGCAGCGACGTGGTACTCGCAGAGGAGGTGCCATTGAGCGACAAACTTTCAGCTGTAGTGGTGTCATACTGCCCGCGATCTTCAAGGTAAAGGTTACTGAAAACACTGTTTTGATGTCTTTTCTTCGGGAACCTAGAAATATGGGCGCTTGACTTTGTAAGCCGACGAAGATAAAGTATTTCAAGCGAGCTTGGCATACACTTCCGCCTGCTTCTTAACGATTATCTTCTGGGTGGCAGAAACGAACGGCGGCAAGAGTCGAAGGCAGCACAAACAGCAAAAATGGCAGCAGCAACGTGGTACTCGCAGAGGAGGTCGCATTGAGCGACAAACTTTCGGCTTTAGTGGTGGCATACTGCCCGCGATCTTCAAGGTAAAGGTTACTGAAAACACTGTTTTGATGTCTTTTCTTCGGGATCCTACAAATATTGGCGCATGATTTTGTAAGCGGACGAAGATAAAGTATTTCAAGCAAGCTTGGCATACACTTCCGCCTGCTACTTAGCGATTATCTTCTGTGTGACAGAAACGAACAGCGGCAAGAGTCGAATGCAGCACAAACAGCAAAAATGGCAGCAGCGACGTGGTACTCGCAGAGGAGGTGCCATTGAGCGACAAATTTTCAGCTGTAGTGGTGTCATACTGCCCGCGATCTTCAAGGTAAAGGTTACTGAAAACACTGTTTTGATGTCTTTTCTTCGGGAACCTAGAAATATGGGCGCTTGACTTTGTAAGCCGACGAAGATAAAGTATTTCAAGCGAGCTTGGCATACACTTCCGCCTGCTTCTTAACGATTATCTTCTGGGTGGCAGAAACGAACGGCGGCAAGAGTCGAAGGCACCACAAACAGCAAAAATGGCAGCAGCAACGTGGTACTCGCAGAGGAGGTCGCATTGAGCGACAAACTTTCGGCTTTAGTGGTGGCATACTGCCCGCGATCTTCAAGGTAAAGGTTACTGAAAACACTGTTTTGATGTCTTTTCTTCGAGATCCTACAAATATTGGCGCATGATTTTGTAAGCGGACGAAGATAAAGTATTTCAAGCAAGCTTGGCATACACTTCCGCCTGCTACTTAGCGATTATCTTCTGGGTGGAAGAAACGAACAGCGGCAAGAGTCGAAGGCAGCACAGCCAGTAAATACGGCAGAAGCGACGTGGTACTCGCAGAGGAGGTCGCATTGAGCGATAAACTTTCGGCTTTTGTGGTGGCATACTGCCCGCGATCTTCAAGGTAAAGGTTACTGAAAACACTGTTTTGATGTCTTTTCTTCGGGAAACTAGAAATATGGGCGCTTGACTTTTTAAGCCGACGAAGATAAAGTATTTCAAGCGAGCTTGGCATACACTTCCGCCTGCTACTTAACGATTATCTTCTGGGTGGCAGAAACGAACGGCGGCAAGAGTCGAAGGCAGCACAGCCAGAAAAAATGGCAGCAGCAACGTGGTACTCGCAGAGGAGTTCGAATTGAGCGACAAACTTTCGGTTTTAGTGGTGGCATGCTGCCCGCGATCTTCAAGGTAAAGGTTACAGAAAACACTGTTTTGATGTTTTTTTGGGGGGATCCTAGAAATATGACCGCTTGACTTTGTAAGCCGACGAAGATAAAGTATTTCAAGCGAGCTTGGCATACACTTCCGCCTGCTACTTAGCGATTATCTTCTGGGTGGCAGAAACGAACGGCGGCATGAGTCGAAGCACGCACAGCCAGCAAAAATGGCAGCAGCAACGCGGTACTCGCCGAGGAGGTTGCATTGAGCGACAACCTTTCGGCTTTAGTGGTGGCATACTGCCCGCGATTTTCATGGGAAAGGTTACTGAAAACACTGTTTTGATGTCTTTTCTTCGGGATCCTAGAAATATGGGCGCATAATTTTGTAAGCGGACGAAGATAAAGTATTTCAAGCAAGCTTGGCATACATTTCCGCCTGCTACTTAGCGATTATCTTCTGGGTGGCAGAAACGAACAGAGGTAAGAGTCGAAGGCAGCACAGCCAGTAAATACGGCAGAAGCGACGTGGTACTCGCAGAGGAGGTCGCATTGAGCGACAAACTTTCGGCTTTAGTGGTGGCATACTGCCTGCGATCTTCAAGGTAAAGGTTACTGAAAGCACTGTTTTGATGTCTTTTCTTTGGGATCCTATAAATATGGGCGCTTGACTTTGTAAGTCGACGAAGATAAAGTATTTTAAGCGAGCTTGGCATACACTTCCGCCTGCTACTTAGCGATTATCTTCTGTGTGGCAGAAAGGAACGGCGGCAAGAGTCGAAGGCAGCACAGCCAGCAAAAATAGCAGCAGCAAAGTGGTACTCGCAGAGGAGGTCGCATTGAGCGATAAACTTTAGGCTTTAGTGGTTGCATACTGCCCGCGATCTTCAAGTTAAAGGTTACTGAAAGCACTGTTTTGATGTCTTTTCTTTGGGATCCTAGAAATATGGGCGCTTGACTTTGTAAGCCGACGAAGATAAAGTGTTTCAAGCGAGCTTGGCATACACTTCCGCCTGCTACTTAGCGATTATTCTCTGGGTGGCAGAAACGAACGGCGGCATGAGTCGAAGCACGCACAGCCAGCAATAATGGCAGCAGCAACGTGGTACTCGCCGAGGAGGTCGCACTGAGCGACAAACTTTCGGCTTTAGTGGTGGCATACTGCCCGCGATTTTCATGGTAAAGGTTACTGAAAACAGTGTTTTGATGTCTTTTCTTCGGGATCCTAGAAATATGGGCGCATGATTTTGTAAGCGGACGAAGATAAAGTATTTCAAGCAAGCTTGGCATACACTTCCGCCTGCTACTTAGCGATTATCTTTTGGGCGGCAGAAACGAACAGCGGCAAGAGTCCAAGGCAGCACAGCCAGTAAATACGGCAGCAGCGACGTGGTACTCGCAGAGGAGTTCGCATTGAGCGACAAACTTTCGGTTTTAGTGGTGGCATGCTGCCCGCGATCTTCAAGGTGAAGGTTACTGAAAACACTGTTTTGATGTCTTTTCTTCGGGATCCTAGAAATATGGGCGCATGATTTTGTACGCGGACGAATATAAAGTATTTCAAGCAAGCTTGGCATACACTTCCGCCTATTACTTAGCGATTATCTTCCGGGTGGCAGAAACGAAGAGCGGCTAGAGTCGAAGGCAGCACAGCCAGTAAATACGGCAGAAGCGACGTGGTACTCGCAGAGGAGGTCGCATTGAACGACAAACTTTCGGCTTTAGTGGTGGCATACTGCCCGCGATCTTCAAGTTAAAGGTTACTGAAAGCACTGTTTTGATGTCTTTTCTTTGGGATGCTAGAAATATGGGCGCTTGACTTTGTAAGCCGACGAAGATAAAGTGTTTCAAGCGAGCTTGGCATACACTTCCGCCTGCTACTTAGCGATTATTCTCTGGGTGGCAGAAACGAACGGCGGCATGAGTCGAAGCACGCACAGCCAGCAATAATGGCAGCAGCAACGTGGTACTCGCCGAGGAGGTCGCATTGAGCGACAAACTTTCGGCTTTAGTGGTGGCATACTGCCTGCGGTCTTCAAGGTAAAGGTTACTGAAAGCACTGTTTTGATGTCTTTTCTTTGGGATCCTATAAATATGGGCGCTTGACTTTGTAAGCCGACGAAGATAAAGTGTTTCAAGCGAGCTTGGCATACACTTCCGCCTGCTACTTAGCGATTATTCTCTGGGTGGCAGAAACGAACGGCGGCATGAGTCGAAGCACGCACAGCCAGCAATAATGGCAGCAGCAACGTGGTACTCGCCGAGGAGGTCGCATTGAACGACAAACTTTCGGCTTTAGTGGTGGCATACTGCCCGCGATCTTCAAGTTAAAGGTTACTGAAAGCACTGTTTTGATGTGTTCTCTTTGGGATCCTAGAAATATGGGCGCTTGACTTTGTAAGCCGACGAAGATAAAGTATTTCAAGTGAGCTTGGCATACACTTCCGCCTGCTACTTAGCGATTATCTTCTGGGTGGTAGAAACAAACGGCGGGAAGAGTCGAAGGCAGCACAGCCAGAAAAAATGGCAGCAGCAACGTGGTACTCGCAGAGGAGGTCGCATTGAGCGACAAATTTTCGGCTTTAGTGGTGGCATACTGCCCGCGATCTTCAAGGTAAAGGTTACTGAAAGCACTGTTTTGATGACATTTGTTCGGAATCCTAGAAATATGGGCGCATTATTTTGTAAGCCGACGAAGATAAAGTATTTCAAGCAAGCTTGGCATACACTTCCGCCTGCTACTTAGCGATTATCTTCCGGGTGGCAGAAACGAAGAGCGGCTAGAGTCGAAGGCAGCACAGCCAGTAAATACGGCAGAAGCGACGTGGTACTCGCAGAGGAGGTCGCATTGAACGACAAACTTTCGGCTTTAGTGGTGGCATACTGCCCGCGATCTTCAAGTTAAAGGTTACTGAAAGCACTGTTTTGATGTCTTTTCTTTGGGATCCTAGAAATATGGGCGCTTGACTTTGTAAGCCGACGAAGATAAAGTGTTTCAAGCGAGCTTGGCATACACTTCCGCCTGCTACTTAGCGATTATTCTCTGGGTGGCAGAAACGAACGGCGGCAAGAGTCGAATGCAGCACAAACAGCAAAAATGGCAGCAGCGACGTGGTACTCGCAGAGGAGGTGGCATTGAGCGACAAACTTTCAGCTGTAGTGGTGTCATACTGCCCGCGATCTTCAAGGTAAAGGTTACTGAAAACACTGTTTTGATGTCTTTTCTTCGAGATCCTACAAATATTGGCGCATGATTTTGTAAGCGGACGAAGATAAAGTATTTCAAGCAATCTTGGCATACAATTCCGCCTGGTACTTAGCGATTATCTTCTGGGTGGCAGAAACGAACAGCGGCAAGAGTCGAAGGCAGCACAGCCAGTAAATACGGCAGAAGCGACGTGGTACTCGCAGAGGAGGTCGCATTGAGCGATAAACTTTCGGCTTTTGTGGTGGCATACTGCCCGCGATCTTCAAGGTAAAGGTTACTGAAAACTCTGTTTTGATGTCTTTTCTTCGGGAACCTAGAAATATGGGCGCTTGACTTTTTAAGCCGACGAAGATAAAGTATTTCAAGCGAGCTTGGCATACACTTCCGCCTGCTACTTAACGATTATCTTCTGGGCGGCAGAAACGAACACCGGCAAGAGTCGAAGGCAGCACAGCCAGCAAAAATGGCAGGAGCGACGTGGTACTCGAATAGGAGGTCGCATTGAGCGACAAACTTACGGCTGTAGTGGTGGCATACTGCCCGCGATCTTCAGTGTAAAGTTTACTGAAAACACTGTTTTGATGTCTTTTCTTCGGGATCCTAGAAATATGGGCGCATGATTTTGTAAGCGGACGAAGATAAAGTATTTCAAGCAAGCTTGGCATACACTTCCGCCTGCTACTTAGCGATTATCTTCTGGGTTGCAGAAACAAACAGCGGCAAGAGTCGAAGGCAGCACAGGCAGTAAATACGGGAGAAGCGACGTGGTATTCGCAGAGGAGGTCGCATTGAGCGACAAACTTTCGGCTTTAGTGGTGGCATACTGCCCGCGATTTTCATGGGAAAGGTTACTGAAAACACTGTTTTGATGTCTTTTCTTCGGGATCCTAGAAATATGGGCGCATAATTTTGTAAGCCGACGAAGATAAAGTATTTCAAGCAAGCTGGGCATACACTTGCGCCTACTACTTAGCGATTATCTTCTGTGTGACAGAAACGAACAGCGGCAAGAGTCGAATGCAGCACAAACAGCAAAAATGGCAGCAGCAACGTGGTACTCGCAGAGGAGGTGGCATTGAGCGACAAACGTTCAGCTGTAGTGGTGTCATACTGCCCGCGATCTTCAAGGTAAAGGTTACTGAAAACACTGTTTTGATGTCTTTTCTTCGGGAACCTAGAAATATGGGCGCTTGACTTTGTAAGCCGACGAAGATAAAGTATTTCAAGCGAGCTTGGCATACACTTCCGCCTGCTTCTTAACGATTATCTTCTGGGTGGCAGAAACGAACGGCGGCAAGAGTCGAAGGCAGCACAAACAGCAAAAATGGCAGCAGCAACGTGGTACTCACCGAGGAGGTCGCATTGAGCGACAAACTTTCGGCTTTAGTGGTGGCATACTGCCCGCGATTTTCATGGGAAAGGTTACTGAAAACACTGTTTTGATGTCTTTTCTTCGGGATCCTAGAAATATGGGCGCATGATTTTGTAAGCGGACGAAGATAAAGTATTTCAAGCAAGCTTGGCATACATTTCCGCCTGCTACTTAGCGATTATCTTCTGGGTGGCAGAAACGAACAGCGGCAAGAGTCGAAGGCAGCACAGCCAGTAAATACGGCAGAAGCGACGTGGTACTCGCAGAGGAGGTCGCATTGAGCGACAAACTTTCGGCTTTAGTGGTGGCATACTGCCTGCGATCTTCAAGGTAAAGGTTACTGAAAGCACTGTTTTGATGTCTTTTCTTTGGGATCTTATAAATATGGGCGCTTGACTTTGTAAGTCGACGAAGATAAAGTATTTTAAGCGAGCTTGGCATACACTTCCGCCTGCTACTTAGCGATTATCTTCTGTGTGGCAGAAACGAACGGCGGCAAGAGTCGAAGGCAGCACAGCCAGCAAAAATAGCAGCAGCAAAGTGGTACTCGCAGAGGAGGTCGCATTGAGCGATAAACTTTAGGCTTTAGTGGTGGCATACTGCCCGCGATCTTCAAGTTAAAGGTTGCTGAAAGCACTGTTTTGATGTCTTTTCTTTGGGATCCTAGAAATATGGGCGCTTGACTTTGTAAGCCGACGAAGATAAAGTATTTCAAGCGAGCTTGGCATACACTTCCGCCTGCTACTTAGCGATTATTCTCTGGGTAGCAGAAACGAACGGCGGCATGAGTCGAAGCACGCACAGCCAGCAATAATGGCAGCAGCAACGTGGTACTCGCCGAGGAGGTCGCACTGAGCGATAAACTTTCGGCTTTAGTGGTGGCATACTGCCCGCGATTTTCATGGTAAAGGTTACTGAAAACAGTGTTTTGATGTCTTTTCTTCGGGAACCTAGAAATATGGGCGCCTGACTTTGTAAGCCGACGAAGATAAATTATTTCAAGCGAGCTTGGCATACACTTTCGCCAGCGACTTAACGAGGATCTTCTGGGTGCAGAAACGAACAGCGGCAAGAGTCGAAGGCAGCACAGCCAGAAAAAATGGCAGCAGCAACGTGGTACTCGCAGAGGAGGTCGCATTGAGCGACAAACTTTCGGCTGTAGTGGTGGCATACTGCCCGCGATCTTCAAGGTGAAGGTTACTGAAAACACTGTTTTGATGTCTTTTCTTCGGGATCCTAGAAATATGGGCGCATGATTTTGTAAGCGGACGAATATAAAGTATTTCAAGCAAGCTTGGCATACACTTCCGCCTGCTACTTAGCGATTATCTTCTGGGTGGTGAGAAACGAACGGCGGGAAGAGTCGAAGGCAGCACAGCCAGAAAAAATGGCAGCAGCAACGTGGTACTCGCAGAGGAGGTCGCATTGACGACAAATTTTCGGCTTTAGTGGTGGCATACTGCCCACGATCTTCAATGTAAAGTTTACTGAAAGCACTGTTTTGATGTCTTTTCTTCGGGTTCCTAGCAATATGGGCGCATGATTTTGTAAGCGGACGAAGATAAAGTATTTCAAGCAAGCTTGGCATACACTTCCGCCTACTACTTAGCGATTATCTTCCGGGTGGCAGAAACGAAGAGCGGCTAGAGTCGAAGGCAGCACAGCCAGTAAATACGGCAGAAGCGACGTGGTACTCGCAGAGGAGGTCGCATTGAACGACAAACTTTCGGCTTTAGTGGTGGCATACTGCCCGCGATCTTCAAGGTAAAGGTTACTGAAAGCACTGTTTTTTTATGTCTTTTCTTCGGGATCCTAGAAATATGGGCGCTTGACTTTGTAAGCCGACGAAGATAAAGTATTTCAAGTGAGCTTGGCATACACTTCCGCCTGCTACTTAGCGATTATCTTCTGTGTGACAGAAACGAACAGCGGCAAGAGTCGAATGCAGCACAAACAGCAAAAATGGCAGCAGCAACGTGGTACTCGCAGTGGAGGTCGCATTGAGCGACAAACTTTCGGCTTTAGTGGTGGCATACTGCCCGCGATCTTCAAGGTAAAGGTTACTGAAAACACTGTTTTGATGTCTTTTCTTTGGGATCCTATAAATATGGGCGCTTGACTTTGTAAGCCGACGAAGATAAAGTGTTTCAAGCGAGCTTGGCATA
Source organism: Amblyomma americanum (assembly GCA_030143305.2). NCBI lineage: Eukaryota > Metazoa > Arthropoda > Arachnida > Ixodida > Ixodidae > Amblyomma > Amblyomma americanum. Next base: position 23,670 of record JARKHS020033102.1, on the reverse strand, counting down.
CACTTCCGCCTGCTACTTAGCGATTATTCTCTGGGTGGCAGAAACGAACGGCGGCATGAGTCGAAGCACGCACAGCCAGCAATAATGGCAGCAGCAACGTGGTACTCGCCGAGGAGGTCGCATTGAACGACAAACTTTCGGCTTTAGTGGTGGCATACTGCCCGCGATCTTCAAGTTAAAGGTTACTGAAAGCACTGTTTTGATGTGTTTTCTTTGGGATCCTAGAAATATGGGCGCTTGACTTTGTAAGCCGACGAAGATAAAGTATTTCAAGTGAGCTTGGCATACACTTCCGCCTGCTACTTAGCGATTATCTTCTGGGTGGTAGAAACAAACGGCGGGAAGAGTCGAAGGCAGCACAGCCAGAAAAAATGGCAGCAGCAACGTGGTACTCGCAGAGGAGGTCGCATTGAGCGACAAATTTTCGGCTTTAGTGGTGGCATACTGCCCGCGATCTTCAAGGTAAAGGTTACTGAAAGCACTGTTTTGATGACATTTGTTCGGAATCCTAGAAATATGGGCGCATTATTTTGTAAGCCGACGAAGATAAAGTATTTCAAGCAAGCTTGGCATACACTTCCGCCTGCTACTTAGCGATTATCTTCCGGGTGGCAGAAACGAAGAGCGGCTAGAGTCGAAGGCAGCACAGCCAGTAAATACGGCAGAAGCGACGTGGTACTCGCAGAGGAGGTCGCATTGAACGACAAACTTTCGGCTTTAGTGGTGGCATACTGCCCGCGATCTTCAAGTTAAAGGTTACTGAAAGCACTGTTTTGATGTCTTTTCTTTGGGATCCTAGAAATATGGGCGCTTGACTTTGTAAGCCGACGAAGATAAAGTGTTTCAAGCGAGCTTGGCATACACTTCCGCCTGCTACTTAGCGATTATTCTCTGGGTGGCAGAAACGAACGGCGGCAAGAGTCGAATGCAGCACAAACAGCAAAAATGGCAGCAGCGACGTGGTACTCGCAGAGGAGGTGGCATTGAGCGACAAACTTTCAGCTGTAGTGGTGTCATACTGCCCGCGATCTTCAAGGTAAAGGTTACTGAAAACACTGTTTTGATGTCTTTTCTTCGAGATCCTACAAATATTGGCGCATGATTTTGTAAGCGGACGAAGATAAAGTATTTCAAGCAATCTTGGCATACAATTCCGCCTGGTACTTAGCGATTATCTTCTGGGTGGCAGAAACGAACAGCGGCAAGAGTCGAAGGCAGCACAGCCAGTAAATACGGCAGAAGCGACGTGGTACTCGCAGAGGAGGTCGCATTGAGCGATAAACTTTCGGCTTTTGTGGTGGCATACTGCCCGCGATCTTCAAGGTAAAGGTTACTGAAAACTCTGTTTTGATGTCTTTTCTTCGGGAACCTAGAAATATGGGCGCTTGACTTTTTAAGCCGACGAAGATAAAGTATTTCAAGCGAGCTTGGCATACACTTCCGCCTGCTACTTAACGATTATTATCTGGGCGGCAGAAACGAACACCGGCAAGAGTCGAAGGCAGCACAGCCAGCAAAAATGGCAGGAGCGACGTGGTACTCGAATAGGAGGTCGCATTGAGCGACAAACTTACGGCTGTAGTGGTGGCATACTGCCCGCGATCTTCAGTGTAAAGTTTACTGAAAACACTGTTTTGATGTCTTTTCTTCGGGATCCTAGAAATATGGGCGCATGATTTTGTAAGCGGACGAAGATAAAGTATTTCAAGCAAGCTTGGCATACATTTCCGCCTGCTACTTAGCGATTATCTTCTGGGTGGCAGAAACGAACAGCGGCAAGAGTCGAAGGCAGCACAGCCAGTAAATACGGCAGAAGCGACGTGGTACTCGCAGAGGAGGTCGCATTGAGCGACAAACTTTCGGCTTTAGTGGTGGCATACTGCCTGCGATCTTCAAGGTAAAGGTTACTGAAAGCACTGTTTTGATGTCTTTTCTTTGGGATCTTATAAATATGGGCGCTTGACTTTGTAAGTCGACGAAGATAAAGTATTTTAAGCGAGCTTGGCATACACTTCCGCCTGCTACTTAGCGATTATCTTCTGTGTGGCAGAAACGAACGGCGGCAAGAGTCGAAGGCAGCACAGCCAGCAAAAATAGCAGCAGCAAAGTGGTACTCGCAGAGGAGGTCGCATTGAGCGATAAACTTTAGGCTTTAGTGGTGGCATACTGCCCGCGATCTTCAAGTTAAAGGTTGCTGAAAGCACTGTTTTGATGTCTTTTCTTTGGGATCCTAGAAATATGGGCGCTTGACTTTGTAAGCCGACGAAGATAAAGTATTTCAAGCGAGCTTGGCATACACTTCCGCCTGCTACTTAGCGATTATTCTCTGGGTAGCAGAAACGAACGGCGGCATGAGTCGAAGCACGCACAGCCAGCAATAATGGCAGCAGCAACGTGGTACTCGCCGAGGAGGTCGCACTGAGCGATAAACTTTCGGCTTTAGTGGTGGCATACTGCCCGCGATTTTCATGGTAAAGGTTACTGAAAACAGTGTTTTGATGTCTTTTCTTCGGGAACCTAGAAATATGGGCGCCTGACTTTGTAAGCCGACGAAGATAAATTATTTCAAGCGAGCTTGGCATACACTTTCGCCAGCGACTTAACGAGGATCTTCTGGGTGCAGAAACGAACAGCGGCAAGAGTCGAAGGCAGCACAGCCAGAAAAAATGGCAGCAGCAACGTGGTACTCGCAGAGGAGGTCGCATTGAGCGACAAACTTTCGGCTGTAGTGGTGGCATACTGCCCGCGATCTTCAAGGTGAAGGTTACTGAAAACACTGTTTTGATGTCTTTTCTTCGGGATCCTAGAAATATGGGCGCATGATTTTGTAAGCGGACGAATATAAAGTATTTCAAGCAAGCTTGGCATACACTTCCGCCTGCTACTTAGCGATTATCTTCTGGGTGGCAGAAACGAACGGCGGGAAGAGTCGAAGGCAGCACAGCCAGAAAAAATGGCAGCAGCAACGTGGTACTCGCAGAGGAGGTCGCATTGAGCGACAAATTTTCGGCTTTAGTGGTGGCATACTGCCCACGATCTTCAATGTAAAGTTTACTGAAAGCACTGTTTTGATGTCTTTTCTTCGGGATCCTAGCAATATGGGCGCATGATTTTGTAAGCGGACGAAGATAAAGTATTTCAAGCAAGCTTGGCATACACTTCCGCCTACTACTTAGCGATTATCTTCCGGGTGGCAGAAACGAAGAGCGGCTAGAGTCGAAGGCAGCACAGCCAGTAAATACGGCAGAAGCGACGTGGTACTCGCAGAGGAGGTCGCATTGAACGACAAACTTTCGGCTTTAGTGGTGGCATACTGCCCGCGATCTTCAAGGTAAAGGTTACTGAAAGCACTGTTTTTTTATGTCTTTTCTTCGGGATCCTAGAAATATGGGCGCTTGACTTTGTAAGCCGACGAAGATAAAGTATTTCAAGTGAGCTTGGCATACACTTCCGCCTGCTACTTAGCGATTATCTTCTGTGTGACAGAAACGAACAGCGGCAAGAGTCGAATGCAGCACAAACAGCAAAAATGGCAGCAGCAACGTGGTACTCGCAGTGGAGGTCGCATTGAGCGACAAACTTTCGGCTTTAGTGGTGGCATACTGCCCGCGATCTTCAAGGTAAAGGTTACTGAAAACACTGTTTTGATGTCTTTTCTTTGGGATCCTATAAATATGGGCGCTTGACTTTGTAAGCCGACGAAGATAAAGTGTTTCAAGCGAGCTTGGCATACACTTCCGCCTGCTACTTAGCGATTATTCTCTGGGTGGCAGAAACGAACGGCGGCATGAGTCGAAGCACGCACAGCCAGCAATAATGGCAGCAGCAACGTGGTACTCGCCGAGGAGGTCGCATTGAACGACAAACTTTCGGCTTTAGTGGTGGCATACTGCCCGCGATCTTCAAGTTAAAGGTTACTGAAAGCACTGTTTTGATGTGTTTTCTTTGGGATCCTAGAAATATGGGCGCTTGACTTTGTAAGCCGACGAAGATAAAGTATTTCAAGTGAGCTTGGCATACACTTCCGCCTGCTACTTAGCGATTATCTTCTGGGTGGTAGAAACAAACGGCGGGAAGAGTCGAAGGCAGCACAGCCAGAAAAAATGGCAGCAGCAACGTGGTACTCGCAGAGGAGGTCGCATTGAGCGACAAATTTTCGGCTTTAGTGGTGGCATACTGCCCGCGATCTTCAAGGTAAAGGTTACTGAAAGCACTGTTTTGATGACATTTGTTCGGAATCCTAGAAATATGGGCGCATTATTTTGTAAGCCGACGAAGATAAAGTATTTCAAGCAAGCTTGGCATACACTTCCGCCTGCTACTTAGCGATTATCTTCCGGGTGGCAGAAACGAAGAGCGGCTAGAGTCGAAGGCAGCACAGCCAGTAAATACGGCAGAAGCGACGTGGTACTCGCAGAGGAGGTCGCATTGAACGACAAACTTTCGGCTTTAGTGGTGGCATACTGCCCGCGATCTTCAAGTTAAAGGTTACTGAAAGCACTGTTTTGATGTCTTTTCTTTGGGATCCTTGAAATATGGGCGCTTGACTTTGTAAGCCGACGAAGATAAAGTGTTTCAAGCGAGCTTGGCATACACTTCCGCCTGCTACTTAGCGATTATTCTCTGGGTGGCAGAAACGAACGGCGGCAAGAGTCGAATGCAGCACAAACAGCAAAAATGGCAGCAGCGACGTGGTACTCGCAGAGGAGGTGGCATTGAGCGACAAACTTTCAGCTGTAGTGGTGTCATACTGCCCGCGATCTTCAAGGTAAAGGTTACTGAAAACACTGTTTTGATGTCTTTTCTTCGAGATCCTACAAATATTGGCGCATGATTTTGTAAGCGGACGAAGATAAAGTATTTCAAGCAATCTTGGCATACAATTCCGCCTGGTACTTAGCGATTATCTTCTGGGTGGCAGAAACGAACAGCGGCAAGAGTCGAAGGCAGCACAGCCAGTAAATACGGCAGAAGCGACGTGGTACTCGCAGAGGAGGTCGCATTGAGCGATAAACTTTCGGCTTTTGTGGTGGCATACTGCCCGCGATCTTCAAGGTAAAGGTTACTGAAAACTCTGTTTTGATGTCTTTTCTTCGGGAACCTAGAAATATGGGCGCTTGACTTTTTAAGCCGACGAAGATAAAGTATTTCAAGCGAGCTTGGCATACACTTCCGCCTGCTACTTAACGATTATCTTCTGGGCGGCAGAAACGAACACCGGCAAGAGTCGAAGGCAGCACAGCCAGCAAAAATGGCAGGAGCGACGTGGTACTCGAATAGGAGGTCGCATTGAGCGACAAACTTACGGCTGTAGTGGTGGCATACTGCCCGCGATCTTCAGTGTAAAGTTTACTGAAAACACTGTTTTGATGTCTTTTCTTCGGGATCCTAGAAATATGGGCGCATGATTTTGTAAGCGGACGAAGATAAAGTATTTCAAGCAAGCTTGGCATACACTTCCGCCTGCTACTTAGCGATTATCTTCTGGGTTGCAGAAACAAACAGCGGCAAGAGTCGAAGGCAGCACAGGCAGTAAATACGGGAGAAGCGACGTGGTATTCGCAGAGGAGGTCGCATTGAGCGACAAACTTTCGGCTTTAGTGGTGGCATACTGCCCGCGATTTTCATGGGAAAGGTTACTGAAAACACTGTTTTGATGTCTTTTCTTCGGGATCCTAGAAATATGGGCGCATAATTTTGTAAGCCGACGAAGATAAAGTATTTCAAGCAAGCTGGGCATACACTTGCGCCTACTACTTAGCGATTATCTTCTGTGTGACAGAAACGAACAGCGGCAAGAGTCGAATGCAGCACAAACAGCAAAAATGGCAGCAGCAACGTGGTACTCGCAGAGGAGGTGGCATTGAGCGACAAACGTTCAGCTGTAGTGGTGTCATACTGCCCGCGATCTTCAAGGTAAAGGTTACTGAAAACACTGTTTTGATGTCTTTTCTTCGGGAACCTAGAAATATGGGCGCTTGACTTTGTAAGCCGACGAAGATAAAGTATTTCAAGCGAGCTTGGCATACACTTCCGCCTGCTTCTTAACGATTATCTTCTGGGTGGCAGAAACGAACGGCGGCAAGAGTCGAAGGCAGCACAAACAGCAAAAATGGCAGCAGCAACGTGGTACTCACCGAGGAGGTCGCATTGAGCGACAAACTTTCGGCTTTAGTGGTGGCATACTGCCCGCGATTTTCATGGGAAAGGTTACTGAAAACACTGTTTTGATGTCTTTTCTTCGGGATCCTAGAAATATGGGCGCATGATTTTGTAAGCGGACGACGATAAAGTATTTCAAGCAAGCTTGGCATACATTTCCGCCTGCTACTTAGCGATTATCTTCTGGGTGGCAGAAACGAACAGCGGCAAGAGTCGAAGGCAGCACAGCCAGTAAATACGGCAGAAGCGACGTGGTACTCGCAGAGGAGGTCGCATTGAGCGACAAACTTTCGGCTTTAGTGGTGGCATACTGCCTGCGATCTTCAAGGTAAAGGTTACTGAAAGCACTGTTTTGATGTCTTTTCTTTGGGATCTTATAAATATGGGCGCTTGACTTTGTAAGTCGACGAAGATAAAGTATTTTAAGCGAGCTTGGCATACACTTCCACCTGCTACTTAGCGATTATCTTCTGTGTGGCAGAAACGAACGGCGGCAAGAGTCGAAGGCAGCACAGCCAGCAAAAATAGCAGCAGCAAAGTGGTACTCGCAGAGGAGGTCGCATTGAGCGATAAACTTTAGGCTTTAGTGGTGGCATACTGCCCGCGATCTTCAAGTTAAAGGTTGCTGAAAGCACTGTTTTGATGTCTTTTCTTTGGGATCCTAGAAATATGGGCGCTTGACTTTGTAAGCCGACGAAGATAAAGTATTTCAAGCGAGCTTGGCATACACTTCCGCCTGCTACTTAGCGATTATTCTCTGGGTAGCAGAAACGAACGGCGGCATGAGTCGAAGCACGCACAGCCAGCAATAATGGCAGCAGCAACGTGGTACTCGCCGAGGAGGTCGCACTGAGCGATAAACTTTCGGCTTTAGTGGTGGCATACTGCCCGCGATTTTCATGGTAAAGGTTACTGAAAACAGTGTTTTGATGTCTTTTCTTCGGGAACCTAGAAATATGGGCGCCTGACTTTGTAAGCCGACGAAGATAAATTATTTCAAGCGAGCTTGGCATACACTTTCGCCAGCGACTTAACGAGGATCTTCTGGGTGCAGAAACGAACAGCGGCAAGAGTCGAAGGCAGCACAGCCAGAAAAAATGGCAGCAGCAACGTGGTACTCGCAGAGGAGGTCGCATTGAGCGACAAACTTTCGGCTGTAGTGGTGGCATACTGCCCGCGATCTTCAAGGTGAAGGTTACTGAAAACACTGTTTTGATGTCTTTTCTTCGGGATCCTAGAAATATGGGCGCATGATTTTGTAAGCGGACGAATATAAAGTATTTCAAGCAAGCTTGGCATACACTTCCGCCTGCTACTTAGCGATTATCTTCTGGGTGGCAGAAACGAACGGCGGGAAGAGTCGAAGGCAGCACAGCCAGAAAAAATGGCAGCAGCAACGTGGTACTCGCAGAGGAGGTCGCATTGAGCGACAAATTTTCGGCTTTAGTGGTGGCATACTGCCCACGATCTTCAATGTAAAGTTTACTGAAAGCACTGTTTTGATGTCTTTTCTTCGGGATCCTAGCAATATGGGCGCATGATTTTGTAAGCGGACGAAGATAAAGTATTTCAAGCAAGCTTGGCATACACTTCCGCCTACTACTTAGCGATTATCTTCCGGGTGGCAGAAACGAAGAGCGGCTAGAGTCGAAGGCAGCACAGCCAGTAAATACGGCAGAAGCGACGTGGTACTCGCAGAGGAGGTCGCATTGAACGACAAACTTTCGGCTTTAGTGGTGGCATACTGCCCGCGATCTTCAAGGTAAAGGTTACTGAAAGCACTGTTTTTTTATGTCTTTTCTTCGGGATCCTAGAAATATGGGCGCTTGACTTTGTAAGCCGACGAAGATAAAGTATTTCAAGTGAGCTTGGCATACACTTCCGCCTGCTACTTAGCGATTATCTTCTGTGTGACAGAAACGAACAGCGGCAAGAGTCGAATGCAGCACAAACAGCAAAAATGGCAGCAGCAACGTGGTACTCGCAGTGGAGGTCGCATTGAGCGACAAACTTTCGGCTTTAGTGGTGGCATACTGCCCGCGATCTTCAAGGTAAAGGTTACTGAAAACACTGTTTTGATGTCTTTTCTTCGAGATCCTACAAATATTGGCGCATGATTTTGTAAGCGGACGAAGATAAAGTATTTCAAGCAAGCTTGGCATACAATTCCGCCTGCTACTTAGCGATTATCTTCCGGGTGGCAGAAACGAAGAGCGGCTAGAGTCGAAGGCAGCACAGCCAGTAAATACGGCAGAAGCGACGTGGTACTCGCAGAGGAGGTCGCATTGAACGACAAACTTTCGGCTTTAGTGGTGGCATACTGCCCGCGATCTTCAAGGTAAAGGTTACTGAAAGCACTGTTTTTTTATGTCTTTTCTTCGGGATCCTAGAAATATGGGCGCTTGACTTTGTAAGCCGACGAAGATAAAGTATTTCAAGCGAGCTTGGCATACACTTCCGCCTGCTTCTTAACGATTATCTTCTGGGTGGCAGAAACGAACGGCGGCAAGAGTCGATGGCAGCACAAACAGCAAAAATGGCAGCAGCAACGTGGTACTCGCAGTGGAGGTCGCATTGAGCGACAAACTTTCGGCTTTAGTGGTGGCATACTGCCCGCGATCTTCAAGGTAAAGGTTACTGAAAACACTGTTTTGATGTCTTTTCTTCGAGATCCTACAAATATTGGCGCATGATTTTGTAAGCGGACGAAGATAAAGTATTTCAAGCAAGCTTGGCATACAATTCCGCCTGCTACTTAGCGATTATCTTCTGGGTGGCAGAAACGAACAGCGGCAAGAGTCGAAGGCAGCACAGCCAGTAAATACGGCAGAAGCGACGTGGTACTCGCCGAGGAGGTCGCATTGAGCGATAAACTTTCGGCTTTTGTGGTGGCATACTGCCCGCGATCTTCAAGGTAAAGGTTACTGAAAACACTGTTTTGATGTCTTTTCTTCGGGAACCTAGAAATATGGGCGCTTGACTTTTTAAGCCGACGAAGATAAAGTATTTCAAGCGAGCTTGGCATACACTTCCGCCTGCTACTTAACGATTATCTTCTGGGCGGCAGAAACGAACACCGGCAAGAGTCGAAGGCAGCACAGCCAGCAAAAATGGCAGGAGCGACGTGGTACTCGAATAGGAGGTCGCATTGAGCGACAAACTTAAGGCTGTAGTGGTGGCATACTGCCCGCGATCTTCAGTGTAAAGTTTACTGAAAACACTGTTTTGATGTCTTTTCTTCGGGATCCTAGAAATATGGGCGCATGATTTTGTAAGCGGACGAAGATAAAGTATTTCAAGCCTGCTTGGCATACACTTCCGCCTGCTACTTAGCGATTATCTTTTGGGCGGCAGAAACGAACAGCGGCAAGAGTCCAAGGCAGCACAGCCAGTAAATACGGCAGCAGCGACGTGGTACTCGCAGAGGAGTTCGCATTGAGCGACAAACTTTCGGTTTTAGTGGTGGCATGCTGCCCGCGATCTTCAAGGTGAAGGTTACTGAAAATACTGTTTTGATATCTTTTCTTCGGGATCCTAGAAATATGGGCGCATGATTTTGTAAGCGGACGAATATAAAGTATTTCAAGCAAGCTTGGCATACACTTCCGCCTGCTACTTAGCGATTATCTTCTGGGTGGCAGAAACGAACGGCGGGAAGAGTCGAAGGCAGCACATTCAGAAAACATGGCAGCAGCAACGTGGTACTCGCAGAGGAGGTCGCATTGAGCGACAAATTTTCGGCTTTAGTGGTGGCATACTGCCCACGATCTTCAATGTAAAGTTTACTGAAAGCACTGTTTTGATGTCTTTTCTTCGGGATCCTAGAAATATGGGCGCATGATTTTGTAAGCGGACGAAGATAAAGTATTTCAAGCAAGCTTGGCATACACATCCGCCTACTACTTAGCGATTATCTTCCGGATGGCAGAAACGAAGAGCGGCTAGAGTCGAAGGCAGCACCGCCAGTAAATACGGCAGAAGCGACGTGGTACTCGCAGAGGAGGTCGCATTGAACGACAAACTTTCGGCTTTAGTGGTGGCATACTGCCCGCGATCTTCAAGGTAAAGGTTACTGAAAGCACTGTTTTTTTATGTCTTTTCTTTGGGATCCAAGAAATATGGGCGCTTGACTTTGTAAGCCGACGAAGATAAAGTATTTCAAGTGAGCTTGGCATACACTTCCGCCTGCTACTTAGCGATTATCTTCTGGGTGGCAGAAACGAACGGCGGGAAGAGTCGAAGGCAGCACAGCCAGAAAAAATGGCAGCAGCAACGTGGTACTCGCAGAGGAGGTCGCATTGAGCGACAAATTTTCGGCTTTAGTGGTGGTATACTGCCCGCGAACTTCAAGTTAAAGGTTACTGAAAGCACTGTTTTGATGACATTTGTTCGGAATCCTAGAAATATGGGCGCATTATTCTGTAAGCCGACGAAGATAAAGTATTTCAAGCAAGCTGGGCATACACTTGCGCCTACTACTTAGCGATTATCTTCTGTGTGACAGAAAGGAACAGCGGCAAGAGTCGAAGGCAGCACAGCTAGCAAACATGGCAGCAGCAACGTGGTACTCGCAGAGGAGGTCGCATTGAGCGACAAACTTTCGGTTTTAGTGGTGGGATACTGCCCGCGATCTTCAAGTTAAAGGTTACTGAAAGCAGTGTTTTGATGTCTTTTCTTTGGGATCCTAGAAATATGGGCACATGATTTTGTAAGCGGACGAATATAAAGTATTTCAAGCAAGCTTGGCATACACTTTTGCCTGCTACTTAGCGATTATCTTCTGTGTGGCAGAAACGAACAGCGGCAAGAGTCGAAGGCAGCACAGCCAGTAAATACGGCAGAAGCGACGTGGTACTCGCAGAGGAGGACGCATTGAGCGACATACTTTCGGCTTTAGTGGATGCATACTGCCCGCGATCTTCAAGGTAAAGGTTACGGAAAACACTGTTTTGATGTCTTTTCTTCGGGAACCTAGAAATATGGGCGCTTGACTTTATAAGCCGACGAAGATAAAGTATTTCAAGCGAGCTTGGCATACACTTCCGCCTGCTACTTAGCGATTATCTTCTGGGTGGCAGAAACGAACGGCGGCAAGAGTCGAAGGCAGTACAGCCAGCAAAAATGGCAGCAGCAACGTGGTACTCCCTGAGGAGGTCGCATTGAGCGACAAACTTTCGGTTTTAGTAGTGGGATACTGCCCGCGATCTTCAAGTTAAAGGTTACTGAAAGCAGTGTTTTGATATCTTTTCTTTGGGATCCTAGAAATATGGGCGCATGATTTTGTAAGCGGACGAAGATAAAGTATTTCAAGCAAGCTGGGCATACACTTCCGCCTGCTACTTAGCGATTATCTTCCGGGTTGCAGAAACAAACAGCGGCAAGAGTCGAAGGCAGCACAGCCAGTAAATAGGCAGAAGCGACGTGGTACTCGCAGAGGAGGTCGCATTGAACGACAAACTTTCGGCTTTAGTGGTGGCATACTGCCCGCGATCTTCAAGGTAAAGGTTACTGAAAGCACTGTTTTTTTATGCCTTTTCTTTGGGATCCAAGAAATATGGGCGCTTGACTTTGTAAGCCGACGAATATAAAGTATTTCAAGCAAGCTTGGCATACACTTCCGCCTGCTACTTAGCGATTATCTTCTGGGTGGCAGAAACGAACGGCGGGAAGAGTCGAAGGCAGCACAGCCAGAAAAAATGGCAGCAGCGACCTGGTACTCGCAGAGGAGGTGGCATTGAGCGACAAACTTTCAGCTGTAGTGGTGTCATACTGCCCGCGATCTTCAAGGTAAAGGTTACTGAAAACACTGTTTTGATGTCTTTTCTTCGGGAACCTAGAAAATGGGCGCTTGACTTTGTAAGCCGACGAAGATAAAGTATTTCAAGCGAGCTTGGCATACACTTCCGCCTGCTTCTTAACGATTATCTTCTGGGTGGCAGAAACGAACGGCGGCAAGAGTCGAAGGCAGCACAGCTAGCAAACATGGCAGCAGCAACGTGGTACTCCCTGAGGAGGTCGCATTGAGCGACAAACTTTCGGTTTTAGTGGTGGGATACTGCCCGCGATCTTTAAGTTAAAGGTTACTGAAAGCAGTGTTTTGATGTCTTTTCTTTGGGATCCTAGAAATATGGGCACATGATTTTGTAAGCGGACGAAGATAAAGTATTTCAAGCAAGCTTGGCATACACTTTTGCCTGCTACTTAGCGATTATCTTCTGTGTGGCAGAAACGAACAGCGGCAAGAGTCGAAGGCAGCACAGCCAGTAAATACGGCCGACGCGACGTGGTACTCGCAGAGGAGGACGCATTGAGCGACATACTTTCGGCTTTAGTAGATGCATACTGCCCGCGATCTTCAAGGTAAAGGTTACAGAAAACACTGTTTTGATGTCTTTTCTTCGGGAACCTAGAAATATGGGCGCTTGACTTTATAAGCCGACGAAGATAAAGTATTTCAAGCGAGCTTGGCATACACTTCCGCCTGCTACTTAGCGATTATCTTCTGGGTGGCAGAAACGAACGGCGGCAAGAGTCGAAGGCAGTACAGCCAGCAAAAATGGCAGCAGCAACGTGGTACTCCCTGAGGAGGTCGCATTGAGCGACAAACTTTCGGTTTTAGTAGTGGGATACTGCCCGCGATCTTCAAGTTAAAGGTTACTGAAAGCAGTGTTTTGATGTCTTTTCTTTGGGATCCTAGAAATATGGGCGCATGATTTTGTAAGCGGACGAAGATAAAGTATTTCAAGCAAGCTGGGCATACACTTCAGCCTGCTACTTAGCGATTATCTTCTGGGTTGCAGAAACAAACAGCGGCAAGAGTCGAAGGCAGCACAGCCAGTAAATAGGCAGAAGCGACGTGGTATTCGCAGAGGAGGTCGCATTGAGCGACAAACTTTCGGCTTTAGTGGTGGCATACTGCCCACGATCATCAAGGTAGAGGTTACTGAAAACACTGTTTTTTTATGTCTTTTCTTTGGGATCCTAGAAATATGGGCTGATGATTTTGTAAGCGGACGAAGACAAAGTATTTCAAGCAAGCTTGGCATACACTTCCGCCTGCTACTTAGCGATTATCTTCTGGGTGGCAGAAACGAACGGCGGGAAGAGTCGAAGGCAGCACAGCCAGTAAATACGGCAGAAGCGACGTGGTACTCGCAGAGGAGGTCGCATTGACCGACAACCGTTCGGCTTTAGTGGTGGCATACTGCCCGCGATCTTCAAGGTAAAGGGTACTGAAAGCACTGTTTTGATGTATTTTCTTCGGGAACCTAGAAATATGGGCGCATGATTTTGTAAGCGGACGAATATAAAGTATTTCAAGCAAGCTTGGCATACACTTCCGCCTGCTACTTAGCGATTATCTTCTGGGTGGCAGAAACGAACGGCGGGAAGAGTCGAAGGCAGCACAGCCAGAAAAAATGGCAGCAGCAACGTGGTACTCGCAGAGGAGGTCGCATTGAGCGACAAATTTTCGGCTTTAGTGGTGGCATACTGCCCACGATCTTCAATGTAAAGTTTACTGAAAGCAGTGTTTTGATGTCTTTTCTTCGGGATCCAAGAAATATGGGCGCATGATTTTGTAAGCGGACGAAGATAAAGTATTTCAAGCAAGCTTGGCATACACTTCCGCCTACTACTTAGCGATTATCTTCCAGGTGGCAGAAACGAAGAGCGGCTGGAGTCGAAGGCAGCACAGCCAGTAAATACGGCAGAAGCGACGTGGTACTCGCAGAGGAGGTCGCATTGAACGACAAACTTTCGGCTTTAGTGGTGGCATACTGCCCGCGATCTTCAAGGTAAAGGTTACTGAAAGCACTGTTTTTTATGTCTTTTCTTTGGGATCCTAGAAATATGGGCGCTTGACTTTGTAAGCCGACGAAGATAAAGTATTTCAAGTGAGCTTGGCATACACTTCCGCCTGCTACTTAGCGATTATCTTCTGGGTGGCAGAAACGAACGGCGGGAAGAGTCGAAGGCAGCACAGCCAGAAAAAATGGCAGCAGCAACGTGGTACTCGCAGAGGAGGTCGCATTGAGCGACAAATTTTCGGCTTTAGTGGTGGTATACTGCCCGCGAACTTCAAGGTAAAGGTTACTGAAAGCACTGTTTTGATGACATTTGTTCGGAATCCTAGAAATATGGGCGCATTATTTTGTAAGCCGACGAAGATAAAGTATTTCAAGCAAGCTGGGCATACACTTGCGCCTGCTACTTAGCGATTATCGTCTGTGTGACAGAAACGAACAGCGGCAAGAGTCGAATGCAGCACAAACAGCAAAAATGGCAGCAGCGACGTGGTACTCGCAGAGGAGGTGGCATTGAGCGACAAACTTTCAGCTGTAGTGGTGTCATACTGCCCGCGATCTTCAAGGTAAAGGTTACTGAAAACACTGTTTTGATGTCTTTTCTTCGGGAACCTAGAAATATGGGCGCATGATTTTGTAAGCGGACGAATATAAAGTATTTCAAGCAAGCTTGGCATACACTTCCGCCTGCTACTTAGCGATTATCTTCTGGGTGGCAGAAACGAACGGCGGCAAGAGTCGAAGGCAGCACAAACAGCAAAAATGGCAGCAGCAACGTGGTACTCGCAGTGGAGGTCGCATTGAGCGACAAACTTTCGGCTTTATTGGTGGCATACTGCCCGCGATCTTCAAGGTAAAGGTTACTGAAAACACTGTTTTGATGTCTTTTCTTCGAGATCCTACAAATATTGGCGCATCATTTTGTAAGCGGACGAAGATAAAGTATTCCAAGCAAGCTTGGCATACAATTCCGCCTGCTACTTAGCGATTATCTTCTGGGTGGCAGAAACGAACAGCGGCAAGAGTCGAAGGCAGCACAGCCAGTAAATACGGCAGAAGCGACGTGGTACTCGCAGAGGAGGTCGCATTGAGCGACAAACTTTCGGCTTTAGTGGTGGCATACTGCCCGCGATCATCAAGGTAGAGGTTACTGAAAACACTGTTTTTTTATGTCTTTTCTTTGGGATCCTAGAAATATGGGCTGATGATTTTGTAAGCGGACGAAGACAAAGTATTTCAAGCAAG
The DNA here is from genome assembly GCA_030143305.2 of Amblyomma americanum. Lineage (NCBI taxonomy): Eukaryota > Metazoa > Arthropoda > Arachnida > Ixodida > Ixodidae > Amblyomma > Amblyomma americanum. The sequence continues at coordinate 8,458 of JARKHS020033102.1, read as the reverse complement.
CTTGGCATACACTCCCGCCTGCTACTTAGCGATTATCTTCTGGGTGGCAGAAACGAACGGCGGGAAGAGTCGAAGGCAGCACAGCCAGTAAATACGGCAGAAGCGACGTGGTACTCGCAGAGGAGGTCGCATTGACCGACAAACATTGGGCTTTAGTGGTGGCATACTGCCCGCGATCTTCAAGGTAAAGGTTACTGAAAACACTGTTTTGATGTCTTTTCTTCGGGAACCTAGAAATATGGGCGCTTGACTTTTTAAGCCGACGAAGATAAAGTATTTCAAGCGAGCTTGGCATACACTTCCGCCTGCTGCTTAGCGATTATCTTCTGGGTGGCAGAAACGAACGGCGGCATGAGTCGAAGCACGCACAGCCAGCAAAAATGGCAGCAGCAACGTGGTACTCGCAGAGGAGGTCGCATTGAGCGACAAACTTTCGGCTTTAGTGGTGGCATTCTGCCCGCGATCTTCAAGGTAAAGGTTACTGAAAACACTGTTTTTGTATGTCTTTTCTTTGGGATCCTAGAAATATGGGCGCTTGACTTTGTAAGCCGACGCAGATAAAGTATTTCAAGTGAGCTTGGCATACACTTCCGCCTGCTACTTAGCGATTATCTTCTGGGTGGCAGAAACGAACGGCGGGAAGAGTCGAAGGCAGCACAGCCAGAAAAAATGGCAGCAGCAACGTGGTACTCGCAGAGGAGGTCGCATTGAGCGACAAATTTTCGGCTTTAGTGGTGGTATACTGCCCGCGAACTTCAAGGTAAAGGTTACTGAAAGCACAGTTTTGATGACATTTGTTCGGAATCCTAGAAATATGATCGCATTATTTTGTAAGCCGACGAAGATAAAGTATTTCAAGCGAGCTTGGCATACACTTCCGCCTGCTTCTTAACGATTATCTTCTGGGTGGCAGAAACGAACGGCGGCAAGAGTCGAAGGCAGCACAGCCAGCAAAAATAGCAGCAGCAAAGTGGTACTCGCAGAGGAGGTCGCATTGAGCGATAAACTTTAGGCTTTAGTGGTGGCATACTGCCCGCGATCTTCAAGTTAAAGGTTACTGAAAGCACTGTTTTGATGTCTTTTCTTTGGGATCCTAGAAATATGGGCGCTTGACTTTGTAAGCCGACGAAGATAAAGTATTTCAAGCGAGCTTGGCATACACTTCCGCCTGCTACTTAGCGATTATTCTCTGGGTGGCAGACACGAACGGCGGCATGAGTCGAAGCACGCACAGCCAGCAATAATGGCAGCAGCAACGTGGTACTTGCCGAGGAGGTCGCATTGAGCGACAAACTTTCGGCTTTAGTGGTGGCATACTGCCCGCGATTTTCATGGTAAAGGTTACTGAAAACACTGTTTTGATGTCTTTTCTTCGGGATCCTAGAAATATGGGCGCATGATTTTGTAAGCGGACGAAGATAAAGTATTTCAAGCAAGCTTGGCATACACTTCCGCCTACTACTTAGCGATTATCTTCCGGGTGGCAGAAACGAAGAGCGGCTAGAGTCGAAGGCAGCACAGCCAGTAAATACGGCAGCAGCGACGTGGTACTCGCAGAGGAGTTCGCATTGAGCGACAAACTTTCGGTTTTAGTGGTGGCATGCTGCCCGCGGTCTTCAAGGTGAAGGTTACTGAAAACACTGTTTTGATGTCTTTTCTTCGGGATCCTAGAAATATGGGCGCATGATTTTGTAAGCGGACGAATATAAAGTATTTCAAGCAAGCTTGGCATACACTTCCGCCTACTACTTAGCGATTATCTTCCGGGTGGCAGAAACGAAGAGCGGCTAGAGTCGAAGGCAGCACAGCCAGTAAATACGGCAGAAGCGACGTGGTACTCGCAGAGGAGGTCGCATTGAACGACAAAGTTTCGGCTTTAGTGGTGGCATACTGCCCGCGATCTTCAAGGTAAAGGTTACTGAAAGCACGGTTTTGATGTCTTTTCTTTGGGATCCAAGAAATATGGGCGCTTGACTTTGTAAGCCGACGAAGATAAAGTATTTCAAGCGAGCTTGGCATACACTTCCGCATGCTGCAAGAGTCGAAGGCAGCACAGCCAGCAAAAATGGCAGCAGCAACGTGGTACTCGCAGAGGAGGTCGCATTGAGCGACAAACTTTCGGCTTTAGTGGTGGCATACTGCCCGCGATCTTCAAGGTAAAGGTTACTGAAAACACTGTTTTTTTATGTCTTTTCTTTGGGATCCTAGAAATATGGGCGCTTGACTTTGTAAGCCGACGAAGATAAAGTATTTCAAGTGAGCTTGGCATACAGTTCCGCCTGCTACTTAGCGATTATCTTCTGGGTGGCAGAAACGAACGGCGGGAAGAGTCGAAGGCAGCACAAACAGCAAAAATGGCAGCAGCAACGTGGTACTCGCAGAGGAGGTCGCATTGAGCGACAAACTTTCGGCATTAGTGGTGGCATACTGCCCGCGATCTTCAAGGTAAAGGTTACTGAAAACACTGTTTTGATGTCTTTTCTTCGGGATCCTACAAATATTGGCGCATGATTTTGTAAGCGGACGAAGATAAAGTATTTCAAGCAAGCTTGGCATACACTTCCGCCTGCTACTTAGCGATTATCTTCTGGGTGGCAGAAACGAACAGCGGCAAGAGTCGAAGGCAGCACAGCCAGTAAATACGGCAGAAGCGACGTGGTACTCGCAGAGGAGGTCGCATTGAGCGACAAACTTTCGGTTTTAGTGGTGGGATACTGCCCGCGATCTTCAAGTTAAAGGTTACTGAAAGCAGTGTTTTGATGTCTTTTCTTTGGGATCCTAGAAATATGGGCACATGATTTTGTAAGCGGACGAAGATAAAGTATTTCAAGCAAGCTTGGCATACACTTTTGCCTGCTACTTAGCGATTATCTTCTGTGTGGCAGAAACGAACAGCGGCAAGAGTCGAAGGCAGCACAGCCAGTAAATACGGCAGAAGCGACGTGGTACTCGCAGAGGAGGACGCATTGAGCGACATACTTTCGGCTTTAGTGGATGCATACTGCCCGCGATCTTCAAGGTAAAGGTTACGGAAAACACTGTTTTGATGTCTTTTCTTCGGGAACCTAGAAATATGGGCGCTTGACTTTATAAGCCGACGAAGATAAAGTATTTCAAGCGAGCTTGGCATACACTTCCGCCTGCTACTTAGCGATTATCTTCTGGGTGGCAGAAACGAACGGCGGCAAGAGTCGAAGGCAGTACAGCCAGCAAAAATGGCAGCAGCAACGTGGTACTCCCTGAGGAGGTCGCATTGAGCGACAAACTTTCGGTTTTAGTAGTGGGATACTGCCCGCGATCTTCAAGTTAAAGGTTACTGAAAGCAGTGTTTTGATGTCTTTTCTTTGGGATCCTAGAAATATGGGCGCATGATTTTGTAAGCGGACGAAGATAAAGTATTTCAAGCAAGCTGGGCATACACTTCCGCCTGCTACTTAGCGATTATCTTCCGGGTTTCAGAAACAAACAGCGGCAAGAGTCGAAGGCAGCACAGCCAGTAAATAGGCAGAAGCGACGTGGTACTCGCAGAGGAGGTCGCATTGAAAGACAAACTTTCGGCTTTAGTGGTGGCATACTGCCCGCGATCTTCAAGGTAAAGGTTACTGAAAGCACTGTTTTTTTATGTCTTTTCTTTGGGATCCAAGAAATATGGGCGCTTGACTTTGTAAGCCGACGAAGATAAAGTATTTCAAGTGAGCTTGGCATACAGTTCCGCCTGCTACTTAGCGATTATCTTCTGGGTGGCAGAAACGAACGGCGGGAAGAGTCGAAGGCAGCACAAACAGCAAAAATGGCAGCAGCAACGTGGTACTCGCAGAGGAGGTCGCATTGAGCGACAAACTTTCGGCTTTAGTGGTGGCATACTGCCCGCGATCTTCAAGGTAAAGGTTACTGAAAACACTGTTTTGATGTCTTTTCTTCGGGAACCTAGAAATATGGGCGCTTGACTTTGTAAGCCGACGAAGATAAAGTATTTCAAGCGGGCTTGGCAATCACTTCCGCCTGCTTCTTAACGATTATCTTCTGGGTGGCAGAAACGAACGGCGGCAAGAGTCGAAGGCAGCACAGCTAGCAAACATGGCAGCAGCAACGTGGTACTCCCTGAGGAGGTCGCATTGAGCGACAAACTTTCGGTTTTAGTGGTGGGATACTGCCCGCGATCTTTAAGTTAAAGGTTACTGAAAGCAGTGTTTTGATGTCTTTTCTTTGGGATCCTAGAAATATGGGCACATGATTTTGTAAGCGGACGAAGATAAAGTATTTCAAGCAAGCTTGGCATACACTTTTGCCTGCTACTTAGCGATTATCTTCTGTGTGGCAGAAACGAACAGCGGCAAGAGTCGAAGGCAGCACAGCCAGTAAATACGGCAGAAGCGACGTGGTACTCGCAGAGGAGGACGCATTGAGCGACATACTTTCGGCTTTAGTGGATGCATACTGCCCGCGATCTTCAAGGTAAAGGTTACGGAAAACACTGTTTTGATGTCTTTTCTTCGGGAACCTAGAAATATGGGCGCTTGACTTTATAAGCCGACGAACATAAAGTATTTCAAGCGAGCTTGGCATACACTTCCGCCTGCTACTTAGCGATTATCTTCTGGGTGGCAGAAACGAACGGCGGCAAGAGTCGAAGGCAGTACAGCCAGCAAAAATGGCAGCAGCAACGTGGTACTCCCTGAGGAGGTCGCATTGAGCGACAAACTTTCGGTTTTAGTAGTGGGATACTGCCCGCGATCTTCAAGTTAAAGGTTACTGAAAGCAGTGTTTTGATGTCTTTTCTTTGGGATCCTAGAAATATGGGCGCATGATTTTGTAAGCGGACGAAGATAAAGTATTTCAAGCAAGCTGGGCATACACTTCCGCCTGCTACTTAGCGATTATCTTCTGGGTTGCAGAAACAAACAGCGGCAAGAGTCGAAGGCAGCACAGCCAGTAAATAGGCAGAAGCGACGTGGTATTCGCAGAGGAAGTCGCATTGAGCGACAAACTTTCGGCTTTAGTGGTGGCATACTGCCCGCGATCATCAAGGTAGAGGTTACTGAAAACACTGTTTTTTTATGTCTTTTCTTTGGGATCCTAGAAATATGGGCTGATGATTTTGTAAGCGGACGAAGACAAAGTATTTCAAGCAAGCTTGGCATACACTTCCGCCTGCTACTTAGCGATTATCTTCTGGGTGGCAGAAACGAACGGCGGGAAGAGTCGAAGGCAGCACAGCCAGTAAATACGGCAGAAGCGACGTGGTACTCGCAGAGGAGGTCGCATTGACCGACAACCGTTCGGCTTTAGTGGTGGCATACTGTCCGCGATCTTCAAGGTAAAGGGTACTGAAAGCACTGTTTTGATGTCTTTTCTTCGGGAACCTAGAAATATGGGCGCATGATTTTGTAAGCGGACGAATATAAAGTATTTCAAGCAAGCTTGGCATACACTTCCGCCTGCTACTTAGCGATTATCTTCTGGGTGGCAGAAACGAACGGCGGGAAGAGTCGAAGGCAGCACAGCCAGAAAAAATGGCAGCAGCAACGTGGTACTCGCAGAGGAGGTCGCATTGAGCGACAAATTTTCGGCTTTAGTGGTGGCATACTGCCCACGATCTTCAATGTAAAGTTTACTGAAAGCACTGTTTTGATGTCTTTTCTTCGGGATCCTAGAAATATGGGCGCATGATTTTGTAAGCGGACGAAGATAAAGTATTTCAAGCAAGCTTGGCATACACTTCCGCCTACTACTTAGCGATTATCTTCCGGGTGGCAGAAACGAAGCGCGGCTGGAGTCGAAGGCAGCACAGCCAGTAAATACGGCAGAAGCGACGTGGTACTCGCAGAGGAGGTCGCATTGAACGACAAACTTTCGGCTTTAGTGGTGGCATACTGCCCGCGATCTTCAAGGTAAAGGTTACTGAAAGCACTGTTTTTTTATGTCTTTTCTTTGGGATCCTAGAAATATGGGCGCTTGACTTTGTAAGCCGACGAAGATAAAGTATTTCAAGTGAGCTTGGCATACACTTCCGCCTGCTACTTAGCGATTCTCTTCTGGGTGGCAGAAACGAACGGCGGGAAGAGTCGAAGGCAGCACAGCCAGAAAAAATGGCAGCAGCAACGTGGTACTCGCAGAGGAGGTCGCATTGAGCGACAAATTTTCGGCTTTAGTGGTGGTATACTGCCCGCGAACTTCAAGGTAAAGGTTACTGAAAGCACTGTTTTGATGACATTTGTTCGGAATCCTAGAAATATGGGCGCATTATTTTGTAAGCCGACGAAGATAAAGTATTTCAAGCAAGCTGGGCATACACTTGCGCCTGCTACTTAGCGATTATCTTCTGTGTGACAGAAACGAACAGCGGCAAGAGTCGAATGCAGCACAAACAGCAAAAATGGCAGCAGCGACGTGGTACTCGCAGAGGAGGTGGCATTGAGCGACAAATTTTCAGCTGTAGTGGTGTCATACTGCCCGCGATCTTCAAGGTAAAGGTTACTGAAAACACTGTTTTGATGTCTTTTCTTCGGGAACCTAGAAATATGGGCGCATGATTTTGTAAGCGGACGAATATAAAGTATTTCAAGCAAGCTTGGCATACACTTCCGCCTGCTACTTAGCGATTATCTTCTGGGTGGCAGAAACGAACGGCGGCAAGAGTCGAAGGCAGCACAAACAGCAAAAATGGCAGCAGCAACGTGGTACTCGCAGTGGAGGTCGCATTGAGCGACAAACTTTCGGCTTTAGTGGTGGCATACTGCCCGCGATCTTCAAGTTAAAGGTTACTGAAAACACTGTTTTGATGTCTTTTCTTCGAGATCCTACAAATATTGGCGCATGATTTTGTAAGCGGACGAAGATAAAGTATTTCAAGCAAGCTTGGCATACAATTCCGCCTGCTACTTAGCGATTATCTTCTGGGTGGCAGAAACGAACAGCGGCAAGAGTCGAAGGCAGCACAGCCAGTAAATACGGCAGAAGCGACGTGGTACTCGCAGAGGAGGTCGCATTGAGCGATAAACTTTCGGCTTTTGTGGTGGCATACTGCCCGCGATCTTCAAGGTAAAGGTTACTGAAAACACTGTTTTGATGTCTTTTCTTCGGGAACCTAGAAATATGGGCGCTTGACTTTGTAAGCCGACGAAGATAAAGTATTTCAAGCGAGCTTGGCATACACTTCCGCCTGCTACTTAGCGATTATCTTCTGGGTGGCAGAAACGAACGGCGGCAAGAGTCGAAGGCAGCACAGCCAGCAAATAATGGCAGCAGCGACGTGGTACTCGCAGAGGAGGTCGCATTGAGCGACAAACTTTCGGCTTTAGTGGTGGCATACTGCCCGCGATCTTCATGGTAAAGGTTACTGAAAACACTGTTTTGATGTCTTTTCTTCGGGATCCTAGAAATATGGGCGCATGATTTTGTAAGCGGACGAAGATAAAGTATTTCAAGCAAGCTTGGCATACACTTCCGCCTGCTACTTAGCGATTATCTTCTGGGTTGCAGAAACAAACAGCGGCAAGAGTCGAAGGCAGCACAGCCAGTAAATACGGCAGAAGCGACGTGGTATTCGCAGAGGAGGTCGCATTGAGCGACAAACTTTCGGCTTTAGTGGTGGCATACTGCCCGCGATCATCAAGGTAGAGGTTACTGAAAACACTGTTTTGTTATGTCTTTTCTTTGGGATCCTAGAAATATGGGCTGATGATTTTGTAAGCGGACGAAGACAAAGTATTTCAAGCAAGCTTGGCATACACTTCCGCCTGCTACTTAGCGATTATCTTCTGGGTGGCAGAAACGAACGGCGGGAAGAGTCGAAGGCAGCACAGCCAGTAAATACGGCAGAAGCGACGTGGTACTCGCAGAGGAGGTCGCATTGACCGACAAACGTTGGGCTTTAGTGGTGGCATACTGCCCGCGATCTTCAAGGTAAAGGGTACTGAAAGCACAGTTTTGATGTCTTTTCTTCGGGAACCTAGAAATATGGGCGCTTGAATTTGTAAGCCGACGAAGATAAAGTATTTGAAGCGAGCTTGGCATACACTTCCGCCTGCTACTTAGCGATTATCTTCTGGGTGGCAGAAACGAACGGCGGCATGAGTCGAAGCACGCACAGCCAGCAAAAATGGCAGCAGCAACGTGGTACTCGCCGAGGAGGTCGCATTGAGCGACAAACTTTCGGCTTTAGTGGTGGCATACCGCCCGCGATTTTCATGGGAAAGGTTACTGAAAACACTGTTTTGATGTCTTTTCTTCGGGATCCTAGAAATATGGGCGCATGATTTTGTAAGCGGACGAAGATAAAGTATTTCAAGCAAGCTTGGCATACACTTCCGCCTGCTACTTAGCGATTATCTTCTGTGTGGCAGAAACGAACGGCGGCAAGAGTCGAAGGCAGCACAGCCAGCAAAAATAGCAGCAGCAAAGTGGTACTCGCAGAGGAGGTCGCATTGAGCGATAAACTTTAGGCTTTAGTGGTGGC
>JARKHS020033101.1:0-10034 GCA_030143305.2 Amblyomma americanum | reverse complement strand
CTGGCTGTGCTGCCTTCGACTCTTGCCGCTGTTCGTTGCTGCCACCCAGAAGATAATCGCTAAGTAGCAGGCGGAAGTGTATGCCAAGCTCGCCTGAAATGCTTTATCTTCGTCGACTTACAAAGTCACGCGCCCATATTTCTAGGATCCCAAAGAAAAGACATCAAAACAGTGCTTTCAGTAACCTTTACCTTTAAGATCGCGGGCAGTATGCCACCACTAAAGCCGAAAGTTTGTCGCTCAATGCGACCTCCTCTGCGAGTACCACGTCGCTTCTGCCGTATTTACTGGCTATGCTGCTTTCGACTTCTGCCGCTGTTCGTTTCTGCCACCCAGAAGATAATAGCTAAGTAGCAGGCGGAAGTTTATGCCAAGCTTGCTTGAAATACTTTATCTTCGTCCGCTTACAAAATCATGCGCCCATATTTCTAGGATCCCAAAGAAAAGACATCAACACAGTGTTTTCAGTAACCTTTACCTTGAAGATCGCGGGCAGTATGCCACCACTAAAGCCGAAAGTTTGTCGCTCAATGCGACCTCCTCAGTTAGTACCACGTTGCTGCTGCCATTTTTGCCGGCTGTGCTGCCTTCGACTCTTGCCGCCGTTCGTTTCTGCCACCCAGAATATAATCGCTAAGTAGGAGGCGTAAGTGTATGCCAAGCTCGCTTGAAATACTTTATCTTCGTCGACTTACAGAGTCACGCGCCCATATTTCTAGGATCCCAAAGAAAAGGCATCAAAACAGTGCTTTCAGTAACCTTTACCTTGAAGATCGCGGGCAGTATGCCACCACTAAAGCTGAAAGTTTGTCGCTCAATGCGACCTCCTCTGCGAGTACCACGTCGCTTCTGCCGTATTTACTGGCTGTGCTGCTTTCGACTCTTGCCGCTGTTCGTATCTGCCACCCAGAAGATAATCGCTAAGTAGCAGGCGGAAGTGTATGCCAAGCTTGCTTGAAATACTTTAACTTCGTCCGCTTACAAAATCATGCGCCCATATTTCTAGGATCCCGAAGAAAAGACATCAACACAGTGTTTTCAGTAACCTTTACCTTGAAGATTGCGGGCAGTATGCCACCACTAAAGCCGAAAGTTTGTCGCTCAATGCGACCTCCTCTGCGAGTACCACGTTGCTGCTGCCATTTTTTGCTGGCTGTGCGTGCTTCGACTCATGCCGCCGTTCGTTTCTGCCACCCAGAAGATAATCGCTAAGTAGCAGGCGAAAGTGTATGCCAAGATCGCTTGAAATACTTTACCTTCGTCGGCTTACAGAGTCAAGCGCCCATATTTCTAGGATCCCAAAGAAAAGACTTCAAAACAGTGTTTTCAGTAACCTTTACCTTGAAGATCGCGGGCAGCATGCCACCACTAAAACCGAAAGTTTGTCGCTCAATGCTAACTCCTCTGCGAGTACCACGTCGCTGCTGCCGTATTTACTGGCTGTGCGTGCTTCGACTCATGCCGCCGTTCGTTTCTGCCACCCAGAAGATAATCGCTAAGTAGCAGGCGGAAGTGTATGCCAAGCTCGCTTGAAATACTTTATCTTCGTCGGCTTACAGAGTCAAGCGCCCATATTTCTAGGATCCCAAAGAAAAGGCATCAAAACAGTGCTTTCAGTAACCTTTAACTTGAAGATCGCGGGCAGCATGCCGCCACTAAAGCAGAAAGTTTGTCGCTCAATGCGACCTCCTCTGCGAGTACCACGTCGCTGCTGCCATTTTTGCTGTTTGTTCTGCCTTCGACTCTTGCCGCCGTTCGTTTCTGCCACCCAGAAGATAATCGTTAAGTAACAGGCGGAAGTGTATGCCCAGCTCGCTTCAAATACTTTATCTTCGTCGGCTTACATAGTCAAGCTCCCATATTTCTAGGTTCCCGAAGAAAAGACATCAAAACAGTGTTTTCAGTAACCTTTACCTTGAAGATCGCGGGCAGTATGCCACAACTAAAACCGAAAGTTTGTCGCTCAATGCGAACTCCTCTGCGAGTACCACGTCGCTGCTGCCGTATTTACTGGCTGTGCTGCCTTCGACTCTTGCCGCTGTTCGTTTCTGCCACCCAGAAGATAATCGCAAAGTAGCAGGCGGAAGTATATGCCAAGCTTGCTTGAAATACTTTATCTTCGTCCGCTTACAAAATCATGCGCCCATATTTCTAGGATCCCGAAGAAAAGACATCAACAGAGTGTTTTCAGTAACCTATACCTTGAAGATCGCGGGCAGTATGCCACCACTAAAGCCGAAAGTTTGTCGCTCAATGCGACCTCCTCTGCGAGTACCACGTCGCTTCTGCCGTATATACTGGTTGTGCTGCCTTCGACTCTTGCCGCTGTTCGTTTCTGCCACCCAGAAGATAATCGCTAAATAGCAGGCGGAAGTGCATGCCAAGCTTGCTTGAAATACTTTATCTTCGTCCGCTTACAAAATCATGCGCCCAAATTTCTAGAATCCCGAAGAAAAGACATCAAAACAGTGTTTTCAGTAACCTTTACCATGAAAATCGCGGGCAGTATGCCACCACTAAAGCCGAAAGTTTGTCGCTCAATGCGACCTCCTCTGCGAGTACCACGTCGCTTCTGCCGTATTTACTGGCTGTGCGTGCTTCGACTCATGCCGCCGTTCGTTTCTGCCACCCAGAAGATAATCGCTAAGTAGCAGGCGGAAGTGTATGCCAAGCTCGCTTGAAATACTTTATCTTCGTCGGCTTACAAAGTTAAGCGCCCATATTTCTAGGATCCCAAAGAAAAGACATCAAAACAGTGTTTTCAGTAACCTTTACCTTGAAGATCGCGGGCAGCATGCCACCACTAAAACCGAAAGTTTGTCGCTCAAGGCGAACTCCTCTGCGAGTACCACGTCGCTGCTGCCGTATTTACTGGCTGTGCTGCCTTCGACTCTTGCCGCTGTTCGTTTCTGCCACCCAGAAGATAATCGCTAAGTAGCAGGCGGAAGTGTATGCCAAGCTCGCTTGAAATGCTTTATCTTCGTCGACTTACAAAGTCACGCGCCCATATTTCTAGGATCCCAAAGAAAAGACATCAAAACAGTGTTTTCAGTAACCTTTACCTTGAAGATCGCCGGCAGCATGCCACCACTAAACCCGAAAGTTTGTCGCTCAATGCGACCTCCCCTGCGAGTACCACGTTGCTGCTGCTATTTTTTGCTGCCAGTGCTGCCTTCGACTCTTGCCGCCGTTCGTATCTGCCACACAGAAGATAATCGCTAAGTAGCAGGCGGAAGTGTATGCCAAGCTCGCTTGAAATACTTTATCTTCGTCGACTTACAAAGTCAAGCGCCCATATTTCTAGGATCCCAAAGAAAAGACATCAACAGAGTGTTTTCAGTAACCTATACCTTGAAGATCGCGGGCAGTATGCCACCACTAAAGCCGAAAGTTTGTCGCTCAATGCGACCTCCTCTGCGAGTACCACGTCGCTTCTGCCGTATTTACTGGCTGTGCTGCCTTTGACTCTTGCCGCTGTTCGTTTCTGCCACCCAGAAGATAATCGCTAAGTAGCAGGCGGAAGTGTATGCCAAGCTTGCTTGAAATACTTTATCTTCGTCTGCTTACAAAATCATCCGCCCATATTTCTAGGATCCCGAAGAAAAGACATCAAAACAGTGTTTTCAGTAACATTTACCTTGAAGATCGCGGGCAGTATGCCACCCATAAAGCCAAAAGTTTGTCGCTCAATGCGACCTCCTCTGCGAGCACCACGTTGCTGCTGCCATTTTTGCTGGCTGTGCTGCCTTCGACTTTTGCCGCCGTTCGTTTCTGCCACCCAGAAGATAATCGTTAAGTAACAGGCGGAAGGGTATGCCAATCTCGCTTCAAATACTTTATCTTCGTCGCCTTACAAAGTCAAGCGCCCATATTTCTAGGATCCCAAAGAAAAGACAACAAAACTGTGTTTTCAGTAACCTTTACCTTGAAGATCGCCGTCAGCATGCCACCACTATACCCGAAAGTTTGTCGCTCAATGCGACCTCCCCTGCGAGTACCACGTTGCTGCTGCTATTTTTTGCTGCCTGTGCTGCCTTCGACTCTTGCCGCCGTTCGTATCTGCCACACATAAGATAATCGATAAGTAGCAGGCGGAAGTGTATGCCAAGCTCGCTTGAAATACTTTATCTTCGTCGACTTACAAAGTCAAGCGCCCATATTTCTAGGATCCCAAAGAAAAGACATCAAAACAGTGCTTTCAGTAACCTTTACCTTGAAGATCGCGGGCAGTATGCCACAACTAAAACCGAAAGTTTGTCGCTCAATGCGAACTCCTCTGCGAGTACCACGTCGCTGCTGCCGTATTTACTGGCTGTGCTGCCTTCGACTCTTGCCGCTGTTCGTTTCTGCCACCCAGAAGATAATCGCAAAGTAGCAGGCGGAAGTATATGCCAAGCTTGCTTGAAATACTTTATCTTCGTCCGCTTACAAAATCATGCGCCCATATTTCTAGGATCCCGAAGAAAAGACATCAACAGAGTGTTTTCAGTAACCTATACCTTGAAGATCGCGGGCAGTATGCCACCACTAAAGCCGAAAGTTTGTCGCTCAATGCGACCTCCTCTGCGAGTACCACGTCGCTTCTGCCGTATATACTGGTTGTGCTGCCTTCGACTCTTGCCGCTGTTCGTTTCTGCCACCCAGAAGATAATCGCTAAATAGCAGGCGGAAGTGCATGCCAAGCTTGCTTGAAATACTTTATCTTCGTCCGCTTACAAAATCATGCGCCCAAATTTCTAGAATCCCGAAGAAAAGACATCAAAACAGTGTTTTCAGTAACCTTTACCATGAAAATCGCGGGCAGTATGCCACCACTAAAGCCGAAAGTTTGTCGCTCAATGCGACCTCCTCTGCGAGTACCACGTCGCTTCTGCCGTATTTACTGGCTGTGCGTGCTTCGACTCATGCCGCCGTTCGTTTCTGCCACCCAGAAGATAATCGCTAAGTAGCAGGCGGAAGTGTATGCCAAGCTCGCTTGAAATACTTTATCTTCGTCGGCTTACAAAGTTAAGCGCCCATATTTCTAGGATCCCAAAGAAAAGACATCAAAACAGTGTTTTCAGTAACCTTTACCTTGAAGATCGCGGGCAGCATGCCACCACTAAAACCGAAAGTTTGTCGCTCAAGGCGAACTCCTCTGCGAGTACCACGTCGCTGCTGCCGTATTTACTGGCTGTGCTGCCTTCGACTCTTGCCGCTGTTCGTTTCTGCCACCCAGAAGATAATCGCTAAGTAGCAGGCGGAAGTGTATGCCAAGCTCGCTTGAAATGCTTTATCTTCGTCGACTTACAAAGTCACGCGCTAATATTTCTAGGATCCCAAAGAAAAGACATCAAAACAGTGTTTTCAGTAACCTTTACCTTGAAGATCGCCGGCAGCATGCCACCACTAAACCCGAAAGTTTGTCGCTCAATGCGACCTCCCCTGCGAGTACCACGTTGCTGCTGCTATTTTTTGCTGCCAGTGCTGCCTTCGACTCTTGCCGCCGTTCGTATCTGCCACACAGAAGATAATCGCTAAGTAGCAGGCGGAAGTGTATGCCAAGCTCGCTTGAAATACTTTATCTTCGTCGACTTACAAAGTCAAGCGCCCATATTTCTAGGATCCCAAAGAAAAGACATCAACAGAGTGTTTTCAGTAACCTATACCTTGAAGATCGCGGGCAGTATGCCACCACTAAAGCCGAAAGTTTGTCGCTCAATGCGACCTCCTCTGCGAGTACCACGTCGCTTCTGCCGTATTTACTGGCTGTGCTGCCTTTGACTCTTGCCGCTGTTCGTTTCTGCCACCCAGAAGATAATCGCTAAGTAGCAGGCGGAAGTGTATGCCAAGCTTGCTTGAAATACTTTATCTTCGTCTGCTTACAAAATCATCCGCCCATATTTCTAGGATCCCGAAGAAAAGACATCAAAACAGTGTTTTCAGTAACCTTTAGCATGAAAATCGCGGGCAGTATGCAACCACTAAAGCCGAAAGTTTGTCGCTCAATGCGACCTCCTCTGCGAGTACCACGTCGCTTCTGCCGTATATACTGGCTGTGCTGCCTTCGACTCTTGCCGCTGTTCGTTTCTGCCACCCAGAAGATAATCGCTAAATAGCAGGCGGAAGTGCATGCCAAGCTTGCTTGAAATACTTTATCTTCGTCCGCTTACAAAATCATGCGCCCATATTTCTAGAATCCCGAAGAAAAGACATCAAAACAGTGTTTTCAGTAACCTTTACCTTGAAGATCGCGGGCAGTATGCCACCACTAAAGCCGAAAGTTTGTCGCTCAATGCGACCTCCTCTGCGAGTGCCACGTTGCTGCTGCCATTTTTGCTGGCTGTGCTGCCTTCGACTCTTGCCGCCGTTCGTTTCTGCCACCCAGAATATAATCGCTAAGTAGCAGGCGGAAGTGTATGCCAAGCTCGCTTGAAATACTTTATCTTCGTCGACTTACAAAGTCACGCGCCCATATTTCTAGGATCCCAAAGAAAAGACATCAAAACAGTCCTTTCAGTAACCTTTACCTTGAAGATCGCGGGCAGTATGCCACCACTAAAGCCGAAAGTTTGTCGCTCAATGCGACCTCCTCTGCGAGTACCACGTCGCTTCTGCCATTTTTGCTGGCTGTGCTGCCTTCGACTCTTGCCGCCGTTCCTTTCTGCCACCCAGAATATAATCGCTAAGTAGCCGGCGGAAGTGTATGCCAAGCTCGCTTGAAATACTTTATCTTCGTCGGCTTACAAAGTCAAGCGCCCATATTTCTAGGATCCCAAAGAAAAGACATCAAAACAGTGCTTTCGGTAACCTTTACCTTGAAGATCGCGGGCAGTATGCCACCACTAAAGCCGAAAGTTTGTCGCTCAAGCGACCTCCTCAGTGAGTACCACGTTGCTGCTGCCATTTTTGCTGGCTGTGCTGCCTTCGACTTTTGCCGCCGTTCGTTTCTGCCACCCAGAATATAATCGCTAAGTAGGAGGCGGAAGTGTATGCCAAGCTTGCTTGAAATACTTTATCTTCGTCCGCTTACAAAATCAGGCGCCCATTATTCTAGGATCCCGAAGAAAAGACATCAAAACAGTGTTTTCAGTAACCTTTACCTTGAAGATCGCGGGCAGTATGCCACCACTAAAGCCGAAAGTTTGTCGCTCAATGCGACCTCCTCTGCGAGTACCACGTCGCTTCTGCCATTTTTGCTGGCTGTGCTGCCTTCGACTCTTGCCGCCGTTCCTTTCTGCCACCCAGAATATAATCGCTAAGTAGCCGGCGGAAGTGTATGCCAAGCTCGCTTGAAATACTTTATCTTCGTCGACTTACAAAGTCACGCGCCCATATTTCTAGGATCCCAAAGAAAAGACATCAAAACACTGCTTTCAGTAACCTTTACCTTGAAGATCGCGGGCAGCATGCCACCACTAAAACCGAAAGTTTGTCGCTCAATGCTAACTCCTCTGCGAGTACCACGTCGCTGCTGCCGTATTTACTAGCTGTGCTGCATTCGACTCTTGCCGCTGTTCGTTTCTGCCACCCAGAAGATAATCGCTAAGTAGCAGGCGGAAGTGTATGCCAAGCTTGCTTGAAATACTTTATCTTCGTCCGCTTACAAAATCATGCGCCGATATTTCTAGGATCCCGAAGAAAAGACATCAACACAGTGTTTTCAGTAACCTTTACCTTGAAGATCGCGGGCAGTATGCCACCACTAAAGCCGAAAGTTTCTCGCTCAATGCGACCTCCTCAGCCAGTACCTCGTTGCTGCTGCCATTTTTCCTGGCTGTGCTGCCTTCGACTCTTGCCGCCGTTCGTTTCTGCCACCCAGAATATAATCGCTAAGTAGGAGGCGTAAGTGTATGCCAAGCTCGCTTGAAATACTTTACCTTCGTCGGCTTACAAAGTCAAGCGCCCATATTTCTAGGATCCCAAAGAAAAGACATCAAAACAGTGCTTTCAGTAACCTTTAACTTGAAGATCACGGGCAGTATGCCGCCACTAAAGCAGAAAGTTTGTCGCTCAATGCGACCTCCTCTGCGAGTACCACGTCGCTGCTGCCATTTTTGCTGTTTGTTCTGCCTTCGACTCTTGCCGCCGTTCGTTTCTGCCACCCAGAAGATAATCGTTAAGTAACAGGCGGAAGTGTATGCCCAGCTCGCTTCAAATACTTTATCTTCGTCGGCTTACATAGTCAAGCTCCCATATTTCTAGGTTCCCGAAGAAAAGACATCAAAACAGTGTTTTCAGTAATATTTACCTTAAAGATCGCGGGCAGTATGCCACCCATAAAGCCAAAAGTTTGTCGCTCAATGCGACCTCCTCTGCGAGCACCACGTTGCTGCTGCCATTTTTGCTGGCTGTGCTGCCTTCGACTCTTGCCGCCGTTCGTTTCTGCCACCCAGAAGATAATCGTTAAGTAACAGGCGGAAGGGTATGCCAATCTCGCTTCAAATACTTTATCTTCGTCGCCTTACAAAGTCAAGCGCCCATATTTCTAGGATCCCAAAGAAAAGACAACAAAACAGTGTTTTCAGTAACCTTTACCTTGAAGATCGCCGTCAGCGTGCCACCACTAAACCCGAAAGTTTGTCGCTCAATGCGACCTCCCCTGCGAGTACCACGTTGCTGCTGCTATTTTTTGCTGCCTGTGCTGCCTTCGACTCTTGCCGCCGTTCGTTTCTGCCACCCAGAATATAATCGCTAAGTAGGAGGCGGATGTGTATGCCAAGCTTGCTTGAAATACTTTATCTTCGTCCGCTTACAAAATCATGCGCCCATATTTCTAGGATCCCAAAGAAAAGACATCAAAACAGTGCTTTCGGTAACCTTTACCTTGAAGATCGCGGGCAGTATGCCACCACTAAAGCAGAAAGGTTGTCGCTCAATGCGACCGCCTCTGCGAGTACCACGTCACTTCTGCCGTATTCTCTGGCTGTGTTGCCTTCGACTCTTGCCGCTGTTCGTTTATGCCACCCAGAAGATAATCGCTAAGTAGCAGGCGGAAGTGTATGCCAAGCTTGCTTGAAATACTTTATCTTCGTCCGCTTACAAAATCAGGCGCCCATTATTCTAGGATCCCGAAGAAAAGACATCAAAACAGTGTTTTCAGTAACCTTTACCTTGAAGATCGCGGGCAGCATGCCACCACTAAAACCGAAAGTTTGGCGCTCAGTGCGAACTCCTCTGCGAGTACCACGTCGTGGCTGCTGTATTTCCTGGCTGTGCTGCCTTCGACTCTTGCCGCTGTTCGTTGCTGCCACCCAGAAGATAATCGCTAAGTAGCAAGCGGAAGTGTATGCCAAGCTCGCTTGAAATGCTTTATCTTCGTCGACTTACAAAGTCAGGCGCCCATATTTCTAGGATCCCAAAGAAAAGACATCAAAACAGTGCTTTCAGTAACCTTTACCTTGAAGATCGCGGGCAGTATGCCACCACTAAAGCCGAAAGTTTGTCGCTCAATGCGACCTCCTCTGCGAGTACCACGTCGCTTCTGCCGTATTTACTGGCTGTGCTGCTTTCGACTCTTGCCGCTGTTCGTATCTGCCACCCAGAAGATAATCGCTAAGTAGCAGGCGGAAGTGTATGCCAAGCTTGCTTGAAATACTTTAACTTCGTCCGCTTACAAAATCATGCGCCCATATTTCTAGGATCCCGAAGAAAAGACATCAACACAGTGTTTTCAGTAACCTCTACCTTGAAGATTGCGGGCAGTATGCCACCACTAATGCCAAAAGTTTGTCACTCAATGCGACCTCCTCTGCGAGTACCACGTTGCTGCTGCCATTTTTGCTGGCTGTGCTGCCTTCGACTCTTGCCGCCGTTCGTTTCTGCCACCCAGAATATAATCGCTAAGTAGGAGGCGTAAGTGTATGCCAAGCTCGCTTGAAATACTTTATCTTCGTCGACTTACAAAGTCACGCGCCCATATTTCTAGGATCCCAAAGAAAAGACATCAAAACAGTGCTCTCAGTAACCTTTACCTTGAAGATCGCGGGCAGTATGCCACCACTAAAGCCGAAAGTTTGTCGCTCAATGCGACCTCCTCGGCGAGTACCACGTTG
>JARKHS020033100.1:0-27162 GCA_030143305.2 Amblyomma americanum | reverse complement strand
CCAAGCTTGCTTGAAATACTTTATCTTCGTCCGCTTACAAAATCATGCGCCCATATTTCTAGGATCCCAAAGAAAAGACATCAAAACAGTGCTTTCGGTAACCTTTACCTTGAAGATCGCGGGCAGTATGCCACCACTAAAGCAGATAGGTTGTCGCTCAATGCGACCTCCTCTGCGAGTACCACGTCACTTCTGCCGTATTCTCTGGCTGTGTTGCCTTCGACTCTTGCCGCTGTTCGTTTATGCCACCCAGAAGATAATCGCTAAGTAGCAGGCGGAAGTGTATGCCAAGCATGCTTGAAATACTTTATCTTCGTCCGCTTAAAAAATCAGGCGCCCATTATTCTAGGATCCCGAAGAAAAGACATCAAAACAGTGTTTTCAGTAACCTTTACCTTGAAGATCGCGGGCAGCATGCCACCACTAAAACCGAAAGTTTGTCGCTCAATGCGACCTCCTCTGCGAGTACCACGTCGTGGCTGCCGTATTTCCTGGCTGTGCTGCCTTCGACTCTTGCCGCTGTTCGTTGCTGCCACCCAGAAGATAATCGCTAAGTAGCAGGCGGAAGTGTATGCCAAGCTCGCTTGAAATGCTTTATCTTCGTCGACTTACAAAGTCACGCGCCCGTATTTCTAGGATCCCAAAGAAAAGACATCAAAACAGTGCTTTCAGTAACCTTTACCTTGAAGATCGCGGGCAGTATGCCACCACTAAAGCCGAAAGTTTGTCGCTCAATGCGACCTCCTCTGCGAGTACCACGTCGCTTCTGCCGTATTTACTGGCTATGCTGCTTTCGACTCCTGCCGCTGTTCGTTTCTGCCACCCAGAAGATAATAGCTAAGTAGCAGGCGGAAGTTTATGCCAAGCTTGCTTGAAATACTTTATCTTCGTCCGCTTACAAAATCATGCGCCCATATTTCTAGGATCCCAAAGAAAAGACATGAACAGAGTGTTTTCAGTAACCTTTACCTTGAAGATCGCGGGCAGTATGCCACCACTAAAGCCGAAAGTTTGTCGCTCAATGCGACCTCCTCAGTGAGTACCACTTTGCTGCTGCCATTTTTGCTGGCTGTGCTGCCTTCGACTCTTGCCGCCGTTCGTTTCTGCCACCCAGAATATAATTGCTAAGTAGGAGGCGTAAGTGTATGCCAAGCTCGCTTGAAATACTTTATCTTCGTCGACTTACAAAGTCACGCGCCCATATTTCTAGGATCCCAAAGAAAAGACATCAAAACAGTGCTTTCAGTAACCTTTACCTTGAAGATCGCGGGCAGTATGCCACCACTAAAGCTGAAAGTTTGTCGCTCAATGCGACCTCCTCTGCGAGTACCACGTCGCTTCTGCCGTATTTACTGGCTGTGCTGCTTTCGACTCTTGCCGCTGTTCATATCTGCCACCCAGAAGATAATAGCTAAGTAGCAGGCGGAAGTTTATGCCAAGCTTGCTTGAAATACTTTATCTTCGTCCGCTTACAAAATCATGCGCCCATATTTCTAGGATCCCAAAGAAAAGACATCAACAGAGTGTTTTCAGTAACCTTTACCTTGAAGATCGCGGGCAGTATGCCACCACTAAAGCCGAAAGTTTGTCGCTCAATGCGACCTCCTCAGTGAGTACCACGTTGCTGCTGCCATTTTTTGCTGGCTGTGCGTGCTTCGACTCATGCCGCCGTTCGTTTCTGCCACCCAGAAGATAATCGCTAAGTAGCAGGCGGAAGTGTATGCCAAGCTCGCTTGAAATACTTTATCTTCGTCAGCTTACAGAGTCAAGCGCCCATATTTCTAGGATCCCAAAGAAAAGACATCAAAACAGTGTTTTCAGTAACCTTTACCTTGAAGATCGCGGGCAGCATGCCACCACTAAACCCGAAAGTTTGTCGCTCAATGCGACCTCCCCTGCGAGTACCACGTTGCTGCTGCTATTTTTTGCTGCCTGTGCTGCCTTCGACTCTTGCCGCCGTTCGTATCTGCCACACAGAAGATAATCGCTAAGTAGCAGGCGGAAGTGTATGCCAAGCTCGCTTGAAATAATTTATCTTCGTCGACTTACAAAGTCAAGCGCCCATATTTCTAGGATCCCAAAGAAAAGACATCAAAACAGTGCTTTCAGTAACCTTTACCTTGAAGATCGCGGGCAGTATGCCACCACTAAAGCCGAAAGTTTGTCGCTCAATGCGACCTCCTCTGCGAGTACCACGTCGCTTCTGCCGTATTTACTGGCTGTGCTGCCTTCGACTCTTGCCGCTGTTTGTTTCTGCCACCCAGAAGATAATCGCTAAGTAGCAGGCGGAAGTTTATGCCAAGCTTGCTTGAAATACTTTATCTTCGTCCGCTTACAAAATCATGCGCCCATATTTCTAGGATCCCAAAGAAAAGACATCAACACAGTTTTTTCAGTAACCTTTACCTTGAAGATCGCGGGCAGTATGCCACCACTAAAGCCGAAAGTTTGTCGCTCAATGCGACCTCCTCAGTGAGTACCACGTTGCTGCTGCCATTTTTGCTGGCTGTGCTGCCTTCGACTCTTGCCGCCGTTCGTTTCTGCCACCCAGAATATAATCGCTAAGTAGGAGGCGTAAGTGTATGCCAAGCTCGCTTGAAATACTTTATCTTCGTCGACTTACAAAGTCACGCGCCCATATTTCTAGGATCCCAAAGAAAAGACATCAAAACAGTGCTTTCAGTAACCTTTACCTTGAAGATCGCGGGCAGTATGCCACCACTAAAGCTGAAAGTTTGTCGCTCAATGCGACCTCCTCTGCGAGTACCACGTCGCTTCTGCCGTATTTACTGGCTGTGCTGCTTTCGACTCTTGCCGCTGTTCGTATCTGCCACCCAGAAGATAATCGCTAAGTAGCAGGCGGAAGTGTATGCCAAGCTTGCTTGAAATACTTTAACTTCGTCCGCTTACAAAATCATGCGCCCATATTTCTAGGATCCCGAAGAAAAGACATCAACACAGTGTTTTCAGTAACCTTTACCTTGAAGATTGCGGGCAGTATGCCACCACTAAAGCCGAAAGTTTGTCACTCAATGCGACCTCCTCTGCGAGTACCACGTTGCTGCTGCCATTTTTTGCTGGCTGTGCGTGCTTCGACTCATGCCGCCGTTCGTTTCTGCCACTCAGAAGATAATCGCTAAGTAGCAGGCGGAAGTGTATGCCAAGCTCGCTTGAAATACTTTATCTTCGTCAGCTTACAGAGTCAAGCGCCCATATTTCTAGGATCCCAAAGAAAAGACATCAAAACAGTGTTTTCAGTAACCTTTACCTTGAAGATCGCGGGCAGCATGCCACCACTAAACCCGAAAGTTTGTCGCTCAATGCGACCTCCCCTGCGAGTACCACGTTGCTGCTGCTATTTTTTGCTGCCTGTGCTGCCTTCGACTCTTGCCGAAGTTCGTATCTGCCACACAGAAGATAATCGCTAAGTAGCAGGCAGAAGTGTATGCCAAGCTCGCTTGAAATACTTTATCTTCGTCGACTTACAAAGTCAAGCGCCCATATTTCTAGGATCCCAAAGAAAAGACATCAAAACAGTGCTTTCAGTAACCTTTACCTTGAAGATCGCGGGCAGTATGCCACCACTAAAGCCGAAAGTTTGTCGCTCAATGCGACCTCCTCTGCGAGTACCACGTCGCTTCTGCCGTATTCTCTGGCTGTGTTGCCTTCGACTCTTGCCGCTGTTCGTTTATGCCACCCAGAAGATAATTGCTAAGTAGCAGGCGGAAGTGTATGCCAAGCTTGCTTGAAATACTTTATCTTCGTCCGCTTACAAAATCATGCGCCCATTATTCTAGGATCCCGAAGAAAAGATATCAAAACAGTGTTTTCAGTAACCTTTACCTTGAAGATCGCGGGCAGCATGCCACCACTAAAACCGAAAGTTTGTCGCTCAATGCGAACTCCTCTGCGAGTACCACGTCGTGGCTGCCGTATTTCCTGGCTGTGCTGCCTTCGACTCTTGCCGCTGTTCGTTGCTGCCACCCAGAAGATAATCGCTAAGTAGCAGGCGGAAGTGTATGCCAAGCTCGCTTGAAATGCTTTATCTTCGTCGACTTACAAAGTCACGCGCCAATATTTCTAGGATCCCAAAGAAAAGACATCAAAACAGTGCTTTCAGTAACCTTTACCTTGAAGATCGCGGGCAATATGCCACCACTAAAGCCGAAAGTTTGTCGCTCAATGCGACCTCCTCTGCGAGTACCACGTCGCTTCTGCCGTATTTACTTTCTATGCTGCTTTCGACTCCTGCCGCTGTTCGTTTCTGCCACCCATAATATAATAGCTAAGTAGCAGGCGGAAGTTTATGCCAAGCTTGCTTGAAATACTTTATCTTCGTCCGCTTACAAAATCACGCGCCCATATTTCTAGGATCCCAAAGAAAAGACATCAAAACAGTGCTTTCAGTAACCTTTACCTTGAAGATCGCGGGCAGTATGCCACCACTAAGGCCGAAAGTCTGTCGCTCAATGCGACCTCCTCTGCGAGTACCACGTCGCTTCTGCCGTATTTACTTTCTATGCTGCTTTCGACTCCTGCCGCTGTTCGTTTCTGCCACCCAGAAGATAATAGCTAAGTAGCAGGCGGAAGTTTATGCCAAGCTTGCTTGAAATACTTTATCTTCGTACGCTTACAAAATCATGCGCCCATATTTCTAGGATCCCGAAGAAAAGACATCAACACAGTGTTTTCAGTAACCTTTACCTTGAAGATCGCGGGCAGTATGCCACCACTAAAGCCGAAAGTTTGTCGCTCAATGCGACCTCCTCTGCGAGTGCCACGTTGCTGCTGCCATTTTTGCTGGCTGTGCTGCCTTCGACTCTTGCCGCCGTTCGTTTCTGCCACCCAGAATATAATCGCTAAGTAGCAGGCGGAAGTGTATGCCAAGCTCGCTTGAAATACTTTATCTTCGTCGACTTACAAAGTCACGCGCCCATATTTCTAGGATCCCAAAGAAAAGACATCAAAACAGTCCTTTCAGTAACCTTTACCTTGAAGATCGCGGGCAGTATGCCACCACTAAAGCCGAAAGTTTGTCGCTCAATGCGACCTCCTCTGCGAGTACCACGTCGCTTCTGCCATTTTTGCTGGCTGTGCTGCCTTCGACTCTTGCCGCCGTTCGTTTCTGCCACCCAGAATATAATCGCTAAGTAGCAGGCGGAAGTGTATGCCAAGCTCGCTTGAAATACTTTATCTTCGTCGGCTTACAAAGTCAAGCGCCCATATTTCTAGGATCCCAAAGAAAAGACATCAAAACAGTGCTTTCGGTAACCTTTACCTTGAAGATCGTGGGCAGTATGCCACCACTAAAGCCGAAAGTTTGTCGCTCAAGCGACCTCGTCAGTGAGTACCACGTTGCTGCTGCCATTTTTCCTGGCTGTGCTGCCTTCGACTCTTGCCGCCGTTCGTTTCTGCCACCCAGAATATAATCGCTAAGTAGGAGGCGGAAGTGTATGCCAAGCTCGCTTGAAATACTTTATCTTCGTCGCTTACAAAATCATGCGCCCATATTTCTAGGATCCCAAAGAAAAGACATCAAAACAGTGCTTTCAGTAACCTTTACCTTGAAGATCGCGGGCAGTATGCCACCACTAAAGCAGAAAGGTTGTCGCTCAATGCGACCTCCTCTGCGAGTACCACGTCACTTCTGCCGTATTCTCTGGCTGTGTTGCCTTCGACTCTTGCCGCTGTTCGTTTATGCCACCCAGAAGATAATCGCTAAGTAGCAGGCGGAAGTGTATGCCAAGCTTGCTTGAAATACTTTATCTTCGTCCGCTTACAAAATCAGGCGCCCATTATTCTAGGATCCCGAAGAAAAGACATCAAAACAGTGTTTTCAGT
The DNA here is from genome assembly GCA_030143305.2 of Amblyomma americanum. Classification (NCBI taxonomy): domain Eukaryota; kingdom Metazoa; phylum Arthropoda; class Arachnida; order Ixodida; family Ixodidae; genus Amblyomma; species Amblyomma americanum. The sequence continues at coordinate 21,321 of JARKHS020033100.1, read as the reverse complement.
AACCTTTACCTTGAAGATCGCGGGCAGCATGCCACCACTAAAACCGAAAGTTTGTCGCTCAATGCGAACTCCTCTGCGAGTACCACGTCGTGGCTGCCGTATTTCCTGGCTGTGCTGCCTTCGACTCCTGCCGCTGTTCGTTTCTGCCACCCAGAAGATAATAGCTAAGTAGCAGGCGGAAGTTTATGCCAAGCTTGCTTGAAATACTTTATCTTCGTCCGCTTACAAAATCATGCGCCCATATTTCTAGGATCCCAAAGAAAAGACATCAACACAGTGTTTTCAGTAACCTTTACCTTGAAGATCGCGGGCAGTATGCCACCACTAAAGCCGAAAGTTTGTCGCCCAATGCGACCTCCTCAGTGAGTACCACGTTGCTGCTGCCATTTTTGCTGGCTGTGCTGCCTTCGACTCTTGCCGCCGTTCGTTTCTGCCACCCAGAATATAATCGCTAAGTAGGAGGCGTAAGTGTATGCCAAGCTCGCTTGAAATACTTTATCTTCGTCGACTTACAAAGTCACGCGCCCATATTTCTAGGATCCCAAAGAAAAGACATCAAAACAGTGCTTTCAGTAACCTTTACCTTGAAGATCGCGGGCAGTATGCCACCACTAAAGCTGAAAGGTTGTCGCTCAATGCGACCTCCTCTGCGAGTACCACGTCGCTTCTGCCGTATTTACTGGCTGTGCTGCTTTCGACTCTTGCCGCCGTTCGTTTCTGCCACCCAGAATATAATCGCTAAGTAGCAGGCGGAAGTGTATGCCAAGCTCGCTTGAAATACTTTATCTTCGTCGCTTACAAAGTCACGCGCCCATATTTCTAGGATCCCAAAGAAAAGACATCAAAACAGTGCTTTCAGTAACCTTTACCTTGAAGATCGCGGGCAGTATGCCACCACTAAAGCCGAAAGTTTGTCGCTCAATGCGACCTCCTCTGCGAGTGCCACGTTGCTGCTGCCATTTTTGCTGGCTGTGCTGCCTTCGACTCTTGCCGCCGTTCGTTTCTGCCACCCAGAATATAATCGCTAAGTAGCAGGCGGAAGTGTATGCCAAGCTCGCTTGAAATACTTTATCTTCGTCGCTTACAAAATCATGCGCCCATATTTCTAGGATCCCAAAGAAAAGACATCAAAACAGTGCTTTCAGTAACCTTTACCTTGAAGATCGCGGGCAGTATGCCACCACTAAAGCCGAAAGGTTGTCGCTCAATGCGACCTCCTCTGCGAGTACCACGTCGCTTCTGCCGTATTCTCTGGCTGTGTTGCCTTCGACTCTTGCCGCTGTTCGTTTATGCCACCCAGAAGATAATCGCTAAGTAGCAGGCGGAAGTGTATGCCAAGCTTGCTTGAAATACTTTATCTTCGTCCGCTTACAAAATCAGGCGCCCATTATTCTAGGATCCCGAAGAAAAGACATCAAAACAGTGTTTTCAGTAACCTTTACCTTGAAGATCGCGGGCAGCATGCCACCACTAAAACCGAAAGTTTGTCGCTCAATGCGAACTCCTCTGCGAGTACCACGTCGTGGCTGCCGTATTTCCTGGCTGTGCTGCCTTCGACTCTTGCCGCTGTTCGTTGCTGCCACCCAGAAGATAATCGCTAAGTAGCAGGCGGAAGTGTATGCCAAGCTCGCTTGAAATGCTTTATCTTCGTCGACTTACAAAGTCACGCGCCAATATTTCTAGGATCCCAAAGAAAAGACATCAAAACAGTGCTTTCAGTAACCTTTACCTTGAAGATCGCGGGCAATATGCCACCACTAAAGCCGAAAGTTTGTCGCTCAATGCGACCTCCTCTGCGAGTACCACGTCGCTTCTGCCGTATTTACTTTCTATGCTGCTTTCGACTCCTGCCGCTGTTCGTTTCTGCCACCCAGAAGATAATAGCTAAGTAGCAGGCGGAAGTTTATGCCAAGCTTGCTTGAAATACTTTATCTTCGTCCGCTTACAAAATCACGCGCCCATATTTCTAGGATCCCAAAGAAAAGACATCAAAACAGTGCTTTCAGTAACCTTTACCTTGAAGATCGCGGGCAGTATGCCACCACTAAAGCCGAAAGTTTGTCGCTCAATGCGACCTCCTCTGCGAGTACCACGTCGCTTCTGCCGTATTTACTGGCTGTGCTGCTTTCGACTCTTGCCGCCGTTCGTTTCTGCCACCCAGAATATAATCGCTAAGTAGCAGGCGGAAGTGTATGCCAAGCTTGCTTGAAATACTTTATCTTCGTCGCTTACAAAATCATGCGCCCATATTTCTAGGATCCCAAAGAAAAGACATCAAAACAGTGCTTTCAGTAACCTTTACCTTGAAGATCGCGGGCAGTATGCCACCACTAAAGCCGAAAGTTTGTCGCTCAATGCGACCTCCTCTGCGAGTGCCACGTTGCTGCTGCCATTTTTGCTGGCTGTGCTGCCTTCGACTCTTGCCGCCGTTCGTTTCTGCCACCCAGAATATAATCGCTAAGTAGCAGGCGGAAGTGTATGCCAAGCTCGCTTGAAATACTTTATCTTCGTCGACTTACAAAGTCACGCGCCCATATTTCTAGGATCCCAAAGAAAAGACATCAAAACAGTGCTTTCAGTAACCTTTACCTTGAAGATCGCGGGCAGTATGCCACCACTAAAGCCGAAAGTTTGTCGCTCAATGCGACCTCCTCTGCGAGTACCACGTCGCTTCTGCCATTTTTGCTGGCTGTGCTGCCTTCGACTCTTGCCGCCGTTCGTTTCTGCCACCCAGAATATAATCGCTAAGTAGCAGGCGGAAGTGTATGCCAAGCTCGCTTGAAATACTTTATCTTCGTCCGCTTACAAAATCATGCGCCCATATTTCTAGGATCCCAAAGAAAAGACATCAAAACAGTGCTTTCAGTAACCTTTACCTTGAAGATCGCGGGCAGTATGCCACCACTAAAGCAGAAAGGTTGTCGCTCAATGCGACCTCCTCTGCGAGTACCACGTCACTTCTGCCGTATTCTCTGGCTGTGTTGCCTTCGACTCTTGCCGCTGTTCGTTTATGCCACCCAGAAGATAATCGCTAAGTAGCAGGCGGAAGTGTATGCCAAGCTTGCTTGAAATACTTTATCTTCGTCCGCTTACAAAATCATGCGCCCATATTTCTAGGATCCCAAAGAAAAGACATCAACACAGTGTTTTCAGTAACCTTTACCTTGAAGATCGCGGGCAGTATGCCACCACTAAAGCCGAAAGTTTGTCGCTCAATGCGACCTCCTCAGTGAGTACCACGTTGCTGCTGCCATTTTTGCTGGCTGTGCTGCCTTCGACTCTTGCCGCCGTTCGTTTCTGCCACCCAGAATATAATCGCTAAGTAGGAGGCGTAAGTGTATGCCAAGCTCGCTTGAAATACTTTATCTTCGTCGACTTACAAAGTCACGCGCCCATATTTCTAGGATCCCAAAGAAAAGACATCAAAACAGTGCTTTCAGTAACCTTTACCTTGAAGATCGCGGGCAGTATGCCACCACTAAAGCTGAAAGGTTGTCGCTCAATGCGACCTCCTCTGCGAGTACCACGTCGCTTCTGCCGTATTTACTGGCTGTGCTGCTTTCGACTCTTGCCGCTGTTCGTATCTGCCACCCAGAAGATAATCGCTAAGTAGCAGGCGGAAGTGTATGCGAAGCTTGCTTGAAATACTTTAACTTCGTCCGCTTACAAAATCATGCGCCCATATTTCTAGGATCCCAAAGAAAAGACATCAACACAGTGTTTTCAGTAACCTTTACCTTGAAGATCGCGGGCAGTATGCCACCACTAAAGCCGAAAGTTTGTCGCTCAATGCGACCTCCTCTGCGAGTGCCACGTTGCTGCTGCCATTTTTGCTGGCTGTGCTGCCTTCGACTCTTGCCGCCGTTCGTTTCTGCCACCCAGAATATAATCGCTAAGTAGCAGGCGGAAGTGTATGCCAAGCTCGCTTGAAATACTTTATCTTCGTCGACTTACAAAGTCACGCGCCCATAATTCTAGGATCCCAAAGAAAAGACATCAAAACAGTGCTTTCAGTAACCTTTACCTTGAAGATCGCGGGCAGTATGCCACCACTAAAGCCGAAAGTTTGTCGCTCAATGCGACCTCCTCTGCGAGTACCACGTCGCTTCTGCCATTTTTGCTGGCTGTGCTGTCTTCGACTCTTGCCGCCGTTCGTTTCTGCCACCCAGAATGTAATCGCTAAGTAGCAGGCGGAAGTGTATGCCAAGCTCGCTTGAAATACTTTATCTTCGTCGGCTTACAAAGTCAAGCGCCCATATTTCTAGGTTCCCGAAGAAAAGACATCAAAACAGTGTTTTCAGTAACATTTACCTTGAAGATCGCGGGCAGTATGCCACCACTAAAGCCGAAAGTTTGTCGCTCAATGCGACCTCCTCTGCGAGTACCACGTCGCTTCTGCCGTATTTGCTGGCTGTGCTGCTTTCGACTCGTGCCGCCGTTCGTTTCTGCCACCCAGAAGATAATCGCTAAGTAGCAGGCGGAAGTGTATGCCAAGCTCGCTTGAAATACTTTATCTTCGTCCGCTTACAAAATCACGCGCCCATATTTCTAGGATCCCGAAGAAAAGACATCAAAACAGTGCTTTCAGTAACCTTTACCTTGAAGATCGCGGGCAGTATGCCACCACTAAAGCCGAAAGTTTGTCGCTCAATGCGACCTCCTCTGCGAGTACCACGTCGCTTCTGCCGTATTTACTTTCTATGCTGCTTTCGACTCCTGCCGCTGTTCGTTTCTGCCACCCAGAAGATAATAGCTAAGTAGCAGGCGGAAGTTTATGCCAAGCTTGCTTGAAATACTTTATCTTCGTACGCTTACAAAATCATGCGCCCATATTTCTAGGATCCCGAAGAAAAGACATCAACACAGTGCTTTCAGTAACCTTTACCTTGAAGATCGCGGGCAGTGTGCCACCACTAAAGCCGAAAGTTTGTCGCTCAATGCGACCTCCTCTGCGAGTGCCACGTCGCTGCTGCCATTTTTGCTGTCTGTGCTGCCTTCGACTCTTGCCGCCGTTCGTTTCTGCCACCCAGAAGATAATCGCTAAGTAGCAGGCGGAAGTGTATGCCAAGCTCGCTTGAAATACTTTATCTTCGTTCGCTTACAAAGTCAAGCGCCCATATTTCTAGGATCCCGAAGAAAAGACATCAAAACAGTGCTTTCGGTAACCTTTACCTTGAAGATCGCGGGCAGTATGCCACCACTAAAGCCGAAAGTTTGTCGCTCAATGCGACCTCGTCTGCGCGTGCCACGTTGCTGCTGCCATTTTTGCTGGCTGTGCTGCCTTCGACTCTTGCCGCCTTTCGTTTCTGCCACCCAGAATATAATCGCTAAGTAGGAGGCGGACGTGTATGCCAAGCTTGCTTGAAATACTTTATCTTCGTCCGCTTACAAAATCATGCGCCCATATTTCTAGGATCCCAAAGAAAAGACATCAAAACAGTGCTTTCGGTAACCTTTACCTTGAAGATCGCGGGCAGTATGCCACCACTAAAGCAGAAAGGTTGTCGCTCAATGCGACCTCCTCTGCGAGTACCACGTCACTTCTGCCGTATTCTCTGGCTGTGTTGCCTTCGACTCTTGCCGCTGTTCGTTTATGCCACCCAGAAGATAATCGCTAAGTAGCAGGCGGAAGTGTATGCCAAGCTTGCTTGAAATACTTTATCTTCGTCCGCTTACAAAATCAGGCGTCCATTATTCTAGGATCCCGAAGAAAAGACATCAAAACAGTGTTTTCAGTAACCTTTACCTTGAAGATCGCGGGCAGCATGCCACCACTAAAACCGAAAGTTTGTCGCTCAATGCGAACTCCTCTGCGAGTACCACGTCGTGGCTGCCGTATTTCCTGGCTGTGCTGCCTTCGACTCTTGCCGCTGTTCGTTGCTGCCACCCAGAAGATAATCGCTAAGTAGCAGGCGGAAGTGTATGCCAAGCTCGCTTGAAATGCTTTATCTTCGTCGACTTACAAAGTCACGCGCCCATATTTCTAGGATCCCAAAGAAAAGACATCAAAACAGTGCTTTCAGTAACCTTTACCTTGAAGATCGCGGGCAGTATGCCACCACTAAAGCCGAAAGATTGTCGCTCAATGCGACCTCCTCTGCGAGTACCACGTCGCTTCTGCCGTATTTACTGGCTATGCTGCTTTCGACTCCTGCCGCTGTTCGTTTCTGCCACCCAGAAGATAATAGCTAAGTAGCAGGCGGAAGTGTATGCCAAGCTTGCTTGAAATACTTTATCTTCGTCCGCTTACAAAATCATGCGCCCATATTTCTAGGATCCCAAAGAAAAGACATCAACACAGTGCTTTCAGCAACCTTTACCTTGAAGATCGCGGGCAGTATGCCACCACTAAAGCCGAAACTTTGTCGCTCAATGCGACCTCCTCAGTGAGTACCACGTTGCTGCTGCCATTTTTGCTGGCTGTGCTGCCTTCGACTCTTGCCGCCGTTCGTTTCTGCCACCCAGAATATAATCGCTAAGTAGGAGGCGTAAGTGTATGCCAAGCTCGCTTGAAATACTTTATCTTCGTCGACTTACAAAGTCACGCGCCCATATTTCTAGGATCCCAAAGAAAAGACATCAAAACAGTGCTTTCAGTAACCTTTACCTTGAAGATCGCGGGCAGTATGCCACCACTAAAGCTGAAAGGTTGTCGCTCAATGCGACCTCCTCTGCGAGTACCACGTCGCTTCTGCGGTATTTACTGGCTGTGCTGCTTTCGACTCTTGCCGCTGTTCGTATCTGCCACCCAGAAGATAATCGCTAAGTAGCAGGCGGAAGTGTATGCGAAGCTTGCTTGAAATACTTTAACTTTGTCCGCTTACAAAATCATGCGCCCATATTTCTAGGATCCCGAAGAAAAGACATCAACACAGTGTTTTCAGTAACCTTTACTTTGAAGATTGCGGGCAGTATGCCACCACTAAAGCCGAAAGTTTGTCGCTCAATGCGACCTCCTCAGTGAGTGCAACGTTGCTGCTGCCATTTTTGCTGGCTGTGCTGCCTTCGACTCTTGCCGCCGTTCGTTTCTGCCACCCAGAATGTAATCGCTAAGTAGCAGGCGGAAGTGTATGCCAAGCTCGCTTGAAATACTTTATCTTCGTCGACTTACAAAGTCACGCGCCCATAATTCTAGGATCCCAAAGAAAAGACATCAAAACAGTGCTTTCAGTAACCTTTACCTTGAAGATCGCGGGCAGTATGCCACCACTAAAGCCGAAAGTTTGTCGCTCAATGCGACCTCCTCTGCGAGTACCACGTCGCTTCTGCCATTTTTGCTGGCTGTGCTGTCTTCGACTCTTGCCGCCGTTCGTTTCTGCCACCCAGAATGTAATCGCTAAGTAGCAGGCGGAAGTGTATGCCAAGCTCGCTTGAAATACTTTATCTTCGTCGGCTTACAAAGTCAAGCGCCCATATTTCTAGGTTCCCGAAGAAAAGACATCAAAACAGTGTTTTCAGTAACATTTACCTTGAAGATCGCGGGCAGTATGCCACCACTAAACCGAAAGTTTGTCGCTCAATGCGACCTCCTCTGCGAGTACCACGTTGCTGCTGCCATTTTTGCTGGCTGTGCGTGCTTCGACTCATGCCGCCGTTCGTTTCTGCCACCCAGAAGATAATCGCTAAGTAGCAGGCGGAAGTGTATGCCAAGCTCGCTTGAAATACTTTATCTTCGTCCGCTTACAAAATCATGCGCCGATATTTTAGGATCCCGAAGAAAAGACATCAACACAGTGTTTTCAGTAACCTTTACCTTGAAGATCGCGGGCAGTATGCCACCACTAAAGCCGAAAGTTTCTCGCTCAATGCGACCTCCTCAGCGAGTACCACGTTGCTGCTGCCATTTTTCCTGGCTGTGCAGCCTTCGACTCTTGCCGCCGTTCGTTTCTGCCACCCAGAATATAATCGCTAAGTAGGAGGCGTAAGTGTATGCCAAGCTCGCTTGAAATACTTTACCTTCGTTGTCTTACAAAGTCAAGCGCCCATATTTCTATGATCCCAAAGAAAAGACATCAAAACAGTGCTTTCAGTAACCTTTAACTTGAAGATCGCGGGCAGTATGCCGCCACTAAAGCAGAATGTTTGTCGCTCAATGCGACCTCCTCTGCGAGTACCACGTCGCTGCTGCCATTTTTGCTGTTTGTGCTGCCTTCGACTCTTGCCGCCGTTCGTTTCTGCCACCCAGAAGATAATCGTTAAGTAACAGGCGGAAGTGTATGCCCAGCTCGCTTCAAATACTTTATCTTCGTCGGCTTACAAAGTTAAGCTCCCATATTTCTAGGTTCCCGAAGAAAAGACATCAAAACAGTGTTTTCAGTAACATTTACCTTGAAGATCGCGGGCAGTATGCCACCACTAAAGCCGAAAGTTTGTCGCTCAATGCGACCTCCTCTGCGAGTGCCACGTCGCTTCTGCCGTATTTACTTTCTATGCTGCTTTCGACTCCTGCCGCCGTTCGTTTCTGCCACCCAGAAGATAATAGCTAAGTAGCAGGCGGAAGTTTATGCCAAGCTTGCTTGAAATACTTTATCTTCGTCCGCTTACAAAATCACGCGCCCATATTTCTAGGATCCCAAAGAAAAGACGTCAAAACAGTGCTTTCAGTAACCTTTACCTTGAAGATCGCGGGCAGTATGCCACCACTAAAGCCGAAAGTTTGTCGCTCAATGCGACCTCCTCTGCGAGTGCCACGTTGCTGCTGCCATTTTTGCTGGCTGTGCTGCCTTCGACTCTTGCCGCCGTTCGTTTCTGCCACCCAGAATATAATCGCTAAGTAGCAGGCGGAAGTGTATGCCAAGCTCGCTTGAAATACTTTATCTTCGTCGACTTACAAAGTCACGCGCCCATATTTCTAGGATCCCAAAGAAAAGACATCAAAACAGTCCTTTCAGTAACCTTTACCTTGAAGATCGCGGGCAGTATGCCACCACTAAAGCCGAAAGTTTGTCGCTCAATGCGACCTCCTCTGCGAGTACCACGTCGCTTCTGCCATTTTTGCTGGCTGTGCTGCCTTCGACTCTTGCCGCCGTTCGTTTCTGCCGCCCAGAATATAATCGCTAAGTAGCAGGCGGAAGTGTATGCCAAGCTCGCTTGAAATACTTTATCTTCGTCGGCTTACAAAGTCAAGCGCCCATATTTCTAGGATCCCAAAGAAAAGACATCAAAACAGTGCTTTCGGTAACCTTTACCTTGAAGATCGCGGGCAGTATGCCACCACTAAAGCCGAAAGTTTGTCGCTCAAGCGACCTCGTCAGTGAGTACCACGTTGCTGCTGCCATTTTTGCTGGCTGTGCTGCCTTCGACTCTTGCCGCCGTTCGTTTCTGCCACCCAGAATATAATCGCTAAGTAGCAGGCGGAAGTGTATGCCAAGCTCGCTTGAAATACTTTATCTTCGTCGGCTTACAAAGTCAAGCGCCCATATTTCTAGGATCCCAAAGAAAAGACATCAAAACAGTGCTTTCGGTAACCTTTACCTTGAAGATCGCGGGCAGTATGCCACCACTAAAGCAGAAAGGTTGTCGCTCAATGCGACCTCCTCTGCGAGTACCACGTCACTTCTGCCGTATTCTCTGGCTGTGTTGCCTTCGACTCTTGCCGCTGTTCGTTTATGCCACCCAGAAGATAATCGCTAAGTAGCAGGCGGAAGTGTATGCCAAGCTCGCTTGAAATACTTTATCTTCGTCGGCTTACAAAGTCAAGCGCCCATATTTCTAGGATCCCAAAGAAAAGACATCAAAACAGTGTTTTCAGTAACCTTTACCTTGAAGATCGCCGGCAGGATGCCACCACTAAAACCGAAAGTTTGTCGCTCAATGCTAACTCCTCTGCGAGTACCACGTCGCTGCTGCCGTATTTTCTGGCTGTGCTGCCTTCGACTCTTGCCGCTGTTCGTTTCTGCCACCCAGAAGATAATCGCTAAGTAGCATTCGGAAGTGTATGCCAAGCTTGCTTGAAATACTTTATCTTCGTCCGCTTACAAAATCATGCGCCCATATTTCTAGGATCCCGAAGAAAAGACATCAAAACAGTGTTTTCAGTAACCTTTACCATGAAAATCGCGGGCAGCATGCCACCACTAAAACCGAAAGTTTGTCGCTCAATGCGAACTCCTCTGCGAGTAACACGTTGCTGCTGCCATTTTTGCTGGCTGTGCTGCCTTCGACTCTTGCCGCCGTTCGTTTCTGCCACTCAGAAGATAATCGTTAAGTAACAGGCGGAAGGGTATGCCAATCTTGCTTGAAATACTTTATCTTCGTCCGCTTACAAAATCATGCGCCCATATTTCTAGGATCCCAAAGAAAAGACATCAACACAGTGTTTTCAGTAACCTTTACCTTGAAGATCGCGGGCAGTATGCCACCACTAAAGCCGAAAGTTTGTCGCTCAATGCGACCTCCTCAGTGAGTACCACGTTGCTGCTGCCATTTTTGCTGGCTGTGCTGCCTTCGACTCTTGCCGCCGTTCGTTTCTGCCACCCAGAATATAATCGCTAAGTAGGAGGCGTAAGTGTATGCCAAGCTCGCTTGAAATACTTTATCTTCGTCGACTTACAAAGTCACGCGCCCATATTTCTAGGATCCCAAAGAAAAGACATCAAAACAGTGCTTTCAGTAACCTTTACCTTGAAGATCGCGGGCAGTATGCCACCACTAAAGCTGAAAGGTTGTCGCTCAATGCGACCTCCTCTGCGAGTACCACGTCGCTTCTGCCGTATTTACTGGCTGTGCTGCTTTCGACTCTTGCCGCTGTTCGTATCTGCCACCCAGAAGATAATCGCTAAGTAGCAGGCGGAAGTGTATGCGAAGCTTGCTTGAAATACTTTAACTTCGTCCGCTTACAAAATCATGCGCCCATATTTCTAGGATCCCGAAGTAAAGACATCAACACAGTGTTTTCAGTAACCTTTACCTTGAAGATTGCGGGCAGTATGCCACCACTAAAGCCGAAAGTTTGTCGCTCAATGCGACCTCCTCTGCGAGTGCCACGTTGCTGCTGCCATTTTTGCTGGCTGTGCTGCCTTCGACTCTTGCCGCCGTTCGTTTCTGCCACCCAGAATATAATCGCTAAGTAGCAGGCGGAAGTGTATGCCAAGCTCGCTTGAAATACTTTATCTTCGTCGACTTACAAAGTCACGCGCCCATAATTCTAGGATCCCAAAGAAAAGACATCAAAACAGTGCTTTCAGTAACCTTTACCTTGAAGATCGCGGGCAGTATGCCACCACTAAAGCCGAAAGTTTGTCGCTCAATGCGACCTCCTCTGCGAGTACCACGTCGCTTCTGCCATTTTTGCTGGCTGTGCTGTCTTCGACTCTTGCCGCCGTTCGTTTCTGCCACCCAGAATGTAATCGCTAAGTAGCAGGCGGAAGTGTATGCCAAGCTCGCTTGAAATACTTTATCTTCGTCGGCTTACAAAGTCAAGCGCCCATATTTCTAGGTTCCCGAAGAAAAGACATCAAAACAGTGTTTTCAGTAACATTTACCTTGAAGATCGCGGGCAGTATGCCACCACTAAACCGAAAGTTTGTCGCTCAATGCGACCTCCTCTGCAAGTACCACGTTGCTGCTGCCATTTTTTGCTGGCTGTGCGTGCTTCGACTCTTGCCGCTGTTCGTTTATGCCACCCAGAAGATAATCGCTAAGTAGCAGGCGGAAGTGTATGCCAAGCTTGCTTGAAATACTTTATCTTCGTCCGCTTACAAAATCATGCGCCCATATTTCTAGAATCCCAAGGAAAAGACATCAAAACAGTGCTTTCAGTAACCTTTACTTTGAAGATCGCGGGCAGTATGCCACCACTAAAGCCGAAGTTTTCCGGTCAATGCGACCTCCTCTGCGAGTACCACGTCGCTTCTGCCGTATTTACTGGTTGTGCTGCCTTCGACTCTTGCCGCTGTTCGTTTCTGCCACCCAGAAGATAATCGCTAAGTAGCAGGCGGAAGTGTATGCCAAGCTTGCTTGAAATACTTTATCTTCGTCCGCTTACAAAATCATGCGCCCATATTTCTAGGATCCCGAAGAAAAGACATCAACACAGTGTTTTCAGTAACCTTTACCTTCAAGATCGCGGGCAGTATGCCACCACTAAAGCCGAACGTTTGTCGCTCAATGCGACATCCTCTACGAGTACCACGTCGCTGCTGCCGTATTTACTGGCTGTGCTGCCTTCGACTCTTGCCGCCGTTCTTTTCTGCCACCCAGAATATAATCGCTAAGTACCATGCGGAAGAGTATGCCAAGCTCGCTTGAAATACTTTATCTTCGTCGGCTTACAAAGTCAAGCGCCCATATTTCTAGGATCCCAAAGAAAAGACATCAAAACAGTGCTTTCAGTAAACTTTACATTAAAGATCGTGGGCAGTATGCCACCACTACAGCCGAAAGTTTGTCGCTCAATGCGACCTCCTCTGCGAGTACCACGTCGCTGCTGCCGTATTTACTGGCTGTGCTGCATTCGACTCTTGCCGCTGTTCGTTTCTGCCACCCAGAAGATAATCGCTAAGTAGCAGGCGGAAGTGTATGCCAAGCTTGCTTGAAATACTTTATCTTCGTCGGCTTACAAAGTCAAGCGCCCATATTTCTAGATTCCCGAAGAAAAGACATCAAAACACTGCTTTCAGTAACATTTACCTTGAAGATCGCGGGCAGTATGCCACCACTAAACCGAACGTTTGTCGCTCAATGCGACCTCCTCTGCGAGTACCACGTTGCTGCTGCCATTTTTTGCTGGCTGTGCGTGCTTCGACTCATGCCGCCGTTCGTTTCTGCCACCCAGAAGATAATCGCTAAGTAGCAGGCGGAAGTGTATGCCAAGCTCGCTTGAAATACTTTATCTTCGTCGGCTTACAGAGTCAAGCGCCTATATTTCTAGGTTCCCGAAGAAAAGACATCAAAACAGTGTTTTCAGTAACATTTACCTTGAAGATCGCGGGCAGTATGCCACTCACAAAGCCAAAAGTTTGTCGCTCAATGCGACCTCCTCTGCGAGCACCACGTTGCTGCTGCTATTTTTGCTGGCTGTGCTGCCTACGACTCTTGCTGCCGTTCGTTCTGCCACCCAGAAGATAATCGATAAGTAGGAGGCGTAAGTGTATGCCAAGCTCGCTTGAAATACTTTATCTTCGTCGACTTACAAAGTCACGCGCCCATATTTCTAGGATCCCAAGGAAAAGACATCAAAACAGTGCTTTCAGTAACCTTTACTTTGAAGATCGCGGGCAGTATGCCACCACTAAAGCCGAAGTTTTCCGGTCAATGCGACCTCCTCTGCGAGTACCACGTCGCTTCTGCCGTATTTACTGGCTGTGCTGCCTTCGACTCTTGCCGCCGTTCGTTTCTGCCACCCAGAAGATAATCGATAAGTAGGCGGCGTAAGTGTATGCCAAGCTCGCTTGAAATACTTTATCTTCGTCGGCTTACAAAGTCAAGCGCCCATATTTCTAGGATCCCAAAGAAAAGACATCAAAACAGTGCTTTGAGTAAACTTTACATTGAAGATCGTGGGCAGTATGCCACCACTACAGCCGAAAGTTTGTCGCTCAATGCGACCTCCTCTGGGAGTACCACATCGGTGCTGCCATTTTTGATGTTTGTGCTGCCTTCGATTCTTGCCGCCGTTCGTTTCTGCTACCCAGAAGAAAATCGGTAAGTAGCAGGCGGAAGTGTATGCCAAGCTCGCTTGAAATACTTTATCTTCGTCGGCTTACAAAGTCAAGCGCCCATATTTCTAGGATCCCAAAGAAAAGACATCAAAACAGTGTTTTCAGTAACCTTTACCTTGAAGATCGCGGGCAGCATGCCACCACTAAAACCGAAAGTTTGTCGCTCAATGCTAACTCCTCTGCGAGTACCACGTCGCTGCTGCCGTATTTTCTGGCTGTGCTGCCTTCCACTCTTGCCGCTGTTCGTTTCTGCCACCCAGAAGATAATCGCTAAGTAGCAGGCGGAAGTGTATGCCAAGCTTGCTTGAAATACTTTATCTTCGTCCGCTTACAAAATCATGCGCCCATATTTCTAGGATCCCGAAGAAAAGACATCAAAACAGTGTTTTCAGTAACCTTTACCATGAAAATCGCGGGCAACATGCCACCACTAAAACCGAAAGTGTGTCGCTCAATGCGAACACCTCTGCGAGTAACACGTTGCTGCTGCCATTTTTGCTGGCTGTGCTGCCTTCGACTCTTGCCGCCGTTCGTTTCTGCCACCCAGAAGATAATCGTTAAGTAACAGGCGGAAGGGTATGCCAATCTCGCTTCAAATACTTTATCTTCGTCGACTTACAATGTCAAGCGCCCATATTTCTAGGATCCCAAAGAAAAGACATCAAAACAGTGCTTTCAGTAACCATTACCTTGAAGATCGCGGGCAGTATGCCACCACTAAAGCCGAAAGTTTGTCGCTCAATGCGACCTCCTCTGCGAGTACCACGTCGCTTCTGCCGTATTTACTGGCTGTGCTGCCTTCGACTCTTGCCGCTGTTTGTTTCTGCCACCCAGAAGATAATCGCTAAGTAGCAGGCGGAAGTGTATGCCAAGCTTGCTTGAAATACTTTATCTTCGTCCGCTTACAAAATCATCCGCCCATATTTCTAGGATCCCGAAGAAAAGACATCAAAACAGTGTTTTCAGTAACCTTTACCATGAAAATCGCGGGCAGTATGCAACCACTAAAGCCGAAAGTTTGTCGCTCAATGCGACCTCCTCGGCGAGTACCACGTTGCTGCTGCCATTTTTTGCTGGCGGTGCGTGCTTCGACTCATGCCGCCGTTCGTTTCTGCCACCCAAAAAATAATCGCTAATTAGCAAGCGGAACTGTATGCCAAGCTCGCTTGAAATACTTTATCTTCGTCGGCTTACAAACTCAAGCGCCCATATTTCTAGGATCCCAAAGGAAAGACATGAAAACAGTGTTTTCAGTAACCTTTACCTTGAAGATCGCGGGCAGCATGCCACAACTAAAACCGAAAGTTTGTCGCTCAATGCGAACTTCTCTGCGAGTACCACGTCGCTGCTGCCGTATTTACTGGCTGTGCTGCCTTCGACTCTTGCCGCTGTTCGTTTCTGCCACCCAGAAGATAATCGCAAAGTAGCAGGCGGAAGTGTATGCCAAGCTTGCTTGAAATACTTCATCTTCGTCCGCTTACAAAATCATGCGCCCATATTTCTAGAATCCCGAAGAAAAGACATCAAAACAGTGTTTTCAGTAACCTTTACCATGAAAATCGCGGGCAGTATGCCACCACTAAAGCCGAAAGTTTGTCGCTCAAAGCGACCTCCTCGGCGAGTACCACGTTGCTGCTGCCATTTTTTGCTGGCTGTGCGTGCTTCGACTCATGCCGCCGTTCGTTTCTGCCACCCAGAAGATAATCGCTAAGTAGCAGGCGGAAGTGTATGCCAAGCTCGCTTGAAATACTTTATCTTCGTCGGCTTACAAAGTTAAGCGCCCATATTTCTAGGATCCCAAAGAAAAGACATCAAAACAGTGTTTTCAGTAACCTTTACCTTGAAGATCGCGGGCAGCATGCCACCACTAAAACCGAAAGTTTGTCGCTCAAGGCGAACTCCTCTGCGAGTACCACGCCGCTGCTGCCGTATTTACTGGCTGTGCTGCCTTCGACTCTTACCGCTGTTCGTTTCTGCCACCCAGAAGATAATCGCTAAGTAGCAGGCGGAAGTGTATGCCAAGCTTGCTTGAAATACTTTATCTTAGTCCGCTTACAAAATCATGCGCCCATATTTCTAGGATCCCGAAGAAAAGACATCAACACAGTCTTTTCAGTAACCTTTACCTTGAAGATCGCGGGCACTATGCCGCCACTAAAGCCGAAAGTTTGTCTCTCAATGCGACCTCCTCAGGGAGTACCACGTTGCAGCTGCCATTTTTGCTGGCTGTGCTGCCTTCGACTCTTGCCGCCGTTCGTTTCTGCCACCCAGAATGTAATCGCTAAGTAGGAGGCGGAAGTGTATGCCAAGCTTGCTTGAAATACTTTATCTTCGTTCGCTTACAAAATCATGCGCCCATATTTCTAGGATCCCGAAGAAAAGACATCAAAACAGTGTTTTCAGTAACCTTTACCTTGAAGATCGCGGGCAGTATGCCACCACTAAAGCCGAAAGTTTGTCGCTCAATGCGACCTCCTCTGCGAGTACCACGTCGCTTCTGCCATTTTTGCTGGCTGTGCTGCCTTCGACTCTTGCCGCCGTTCGTTTCTGCCACCCAGAGTATAATCGCTAAGTAGCAGGCGGAAGTGTATGCCAAGCTCGCTTGAAATACTTTATCTTCGTCGGCTTACAAAGTCAAGCGCCCATATTTCTAGGATCGCAAAGAAAAGACATCAAAACAGTGCTTTCGGTAACCTTTACCTTGAAGATCGCGGGCAGTATGCCACCACAAAACCCGAAAGTTTGTCGCTCAATGCGACCCCCTCTGCGAGTACCACGTCCCTACTGCCGTATTCTCTGGCTGTGTTGCCTTCGACTCTTGCCGCTGTTCGTTTATGCCACCCAGAAGATAATCGCTAAGTAGCAGGCGGAAGTGTATGCCAAGCTTGCTTGAAATACTTTATCTTCGTCCGCTTACAAAATCATGCGCCCATTATTCTAGGATCCCGAAGAAAAGATATCAAAACAGTGTTTTCAGTAACCTTTACCTTGAAGATCGCGGGCAGCATGCCACCACTAAAACCGAAAGTTTGTCGCTCAATGCGAACTCCTTTGCGAGTACCACGTCGTGGCTGCCGTATTTCCTGGCTGTGCTGCCTTCGACTCTTGCCGCTGTTCGTTGCTGCCACCCAGAAGATAATAGCTAAGTAGCAGGCGGAAGTGTATTCCAAGCTCGCTTGAAATGCTTTATCTTCGTCGACTTACAAAGTCACGCGCCCATATTTCTAGGATCCCAAAGAAAAGACATCAAAACAGTGCTTTCAGTAACCTTTACCTTGAAGATCGCGGGCAGTATGCCACCACTAAAGCCGAAAGTTTGTCGCTCAATGCGACCTCCTCTGCGAGTACCACGTCGCTTCTGCCGTATTTACTGGCTATGCTGCTTTCGACTCCTGCCGCTGTTCGTTTCTGCCACCCAGAAGATAATAGCTAAGTAGAAGGCGGAAGTTTATGCCAAGCTTGCTTGAAATACATTATCTTCGTCCGCTTACAAAATCATGCGCCCATATTTCTAGGATCCCAAAGAAAAGACATCAACACAGTGTTTTCAGTAACCTTTACCTTGAAGATCGCGGGCAGTATGCCACCACTAAAGCCGAAAGTTTGTCGCTCAATGCGACCTCCTCAGTGAGTACCACGTTGCTGCTGCCATTTTTGCTGGCTGTGCTGCCTTCGACTTTTGCCGCCGTTCGTTTCTGCCACCCAGAATATAATCGCTAAGTAGGAGGCGTAAGTGTATGCCAAGCTCGCTTGAAATACTTTATCTTCGTCGACTTACAAAGTCACGCGCCCATATTTCTAGGATCCCAAAGAAAAGACATCAAAACAGTGCTTTCAGTAACCTTTACCTTGAAGATCGCGGGCAGTATGCCACCACTAAAGCTGAAAGTTTGTCGCTCAATGCGACCTCCTCTGCGAGTACCACGTCGCTTCTTCCGTATTTACTGGCTGTGCTGCTTTCGACTCTTGCCGCTGTTCGTTTCTGCCACCCAGAAGATAATCGCTAAGTAGCAGGCGGAAGTGTATGCCAAGCTTGCTTGAAATACTTTAACTTCGTCCGCTTACAAAATCATGCGCCCATATTTCAAGGATCCCGAAGAAAAGACATCAACACAGTGTTTTCAGTAACCTTTACCTTGAAGATCGCGGGCAGTATGCCACCACTAAAGCCGAAAGTTTGTCGCTCAATGCGACCTCCTCTGCGAGTGCCACGTTGCTGCTGCCATTTTTGCTGGCTGTGCTGCCTTCGACTCTTGCCGCCGTTCGTTTCTGCCACCCAGAAATAATCGCTAAGTAGCAGGCGGAAGTGTATGCCAAGCTCGCATGAAATACTTTATCTTCGTCGACTTACAAAGTCACGCGCCCATAATTCTAGGATCCCAAAGAAAAGACATCAAAACAGTGCTTTCAGTAACCTTTACCTTGAAGATCGCGGGCTGTATGCCACCACTAAAGCCGAAAGTTTGTCGCTCAATGCGACCTCCTCTGCGAGTACCACGTCGCTTCTGCCATTTTTGCTGGCTGTGCTGCCTTCGACTCTTGCCGCCGTTCGTTTCTGCCACCCAGAATATAATCGCTAAGTAGCAGGCGGAAGTGTATGCCAAGCTCGCTTGAAATACTTTATCTTCGTCGGCTTACAAAGTCAAGCGCCCATATTTCTAGGATCCCAAAGAAAAGACATCAAAACAGTGCTTTCGGTAACCTTTACCTTGAAGATCGCGGGCAGTATGCCACCACTAAAGCCGAAAGTTTGTCGCTCAATGCGACCTCCTCTGCGAGTACCACGTCACTTCTGCCGTATTCTCTGGCTGTGTTGCCTTCGACTCTTGCCGCTGTTCGTTTATGCCACCCAGAAGATAATCGCTAAGTAGCAGGCGGAAGTGTATGCCAAGCTTGCTTGAAATACTTTATCTTCGTCCGCTTACAAAATCATGCGCCCATTATTCTAGGATCCCGAAGAAAAGACATCAAAACAGTGTTTTCAGTAACCTTTACCTTGAAGATCGCGGGCAGCATGCCACCACTAAAACCGAAAGTTTGTCGCTCAATGCGAACTCCTCTGCGAGTACCACGTCGTGGCTGCCGTATTTCCTGGCTGTGCTGCCTTCGACTCTTGCCGCTGTTCGTTGCTGCCACCCAGAAGATAACCGCTAAGTAGGAGGCGTAAGTGTATGCCAAGCTCGCTTGAAATACTTTATCTTCGTCGACTTACAAAGTCACGCGCCCATATTTCTAGGATCCCAAAGAAAAGACATCAAAACAGTGCTTTCAGTAACCTTTACCTTGAAGATCTCGGGCAGTATGCCACCACTAAAGCCGAAAGTTTGTCGCTCAATGCGACCTCCTCTGCGAGTACCACGTCGCTTCTGCCATTTTTGCTGGCTGTGCTGCCTTCGACTCTTGCCGCCGTTCGTTTCTGCCACCCAGAATAAAATCGCTAAGTAGCAGGCGGAAGTGTATGCCAAGCTTGCTTGAAATACTTTATCTTCGTCCGCTTACAAAATCATGCGCCCATTATTCTAGGATCCCGAAGAAAAGATATCAAAAATGTGTTTTCAGTAACCTTTACCTTGAAGATCGCGGGCAGCATGCCACCACTAAAACCGAAAGTTTGTCGCTCAATGCGAACTCCTCTGCGAGTACCACGTCGTGGCTGCCGTATTTCCTGGCTGTGCTGCCTTCGACTCTTGCCGCTGTTCGTTGCTGCCACCCAGAAGATAATCACTAAGTAGCAGGCGGAAGTGTATGCCAAGCTCGCTTGAAATGCTTTATCTTCGTCGACTTACAAAGTCACGCGCACATATTTCTAGGATCCCAAAGAAAAGACATCAAAACAGTGCTTTCAGTAACCTTTACCTTGAAGATCGCGGGCAGTATGCCACCACTAAAGCCGAAAGTTTGTCGCTCAATGCGACCTCCTCTGCGAGTACCACGTCGCTTCTGCCGTATTTACTGGCTATGCTGCTTTCGACTCCTGCCGCTGTTCGTTTCTGCCACCCAGAAGATAATAGCTAAGTAGCAGGCGGAAGTTTATGCCAAGCTTGCTTGAAATACTTTATCTTCGTCCGCTTACAAAATCATGCGCCCATATTTCTAGGATCCCAAAGAAAAGACATCAACACAGTGTTTTCAGTAACCTTTACCTTGAAGATCGCGGGCAGTATGCCACCACTAAAGCCGAAAGTTTGTCGCTCAATGCGACCTCCTCAGGGAGTACCACGTTGCTGCTGCCATTTTTGCTGGCTGTGCTGCCTTCGACTCTTGCCGCCGTTCGTTTCTGCCACCCAGAAATAATCGCTAAGTAGCAGGCGGAAGTGTATGCCAAGCTCGCTTGAAATACTTTATCTTCGTCGACTTACAAAGTCACGCGCCCATAATTCTAGGATCCCAAAGAAAAGACATCAAAACAGTGCTTTCAGTAACCTTTACCTTGAAGATCGCGGGCAGTATGCCACCACTAAAGCCGAAACTTTGTCGCTCAATGCGACCTCCTCTGCGAGTACCACGTCGCTTCTGCCATTTTTGCTGGCTGTGCTGCCTTCGACTCTTGCCGCCGTTCGTTTCTGCCACCCAGAATATAATCGCTAAGTAGCAGGCGGAAGTGTATGCCAAGCTCGCTTGAAATACTTTATCTTCGTCGGCTTACAAAGTCAAGCGCCCATATTTCTAGGATCCCAAATAAAAGACATCAAAACAGTGCTTTCGGTAACCTTTACCTTGAAGATCGCGGGCAGTATGCCACCACTAAAGCCGAAAGTTTGTCGCTCAATGCGACCTCCTCTGCGAGTACCACGTCACTTCTGCCGTATTCTCTGGCTGTGTTGCCTTCGACTCTTGCCGCTGTTCGTTTATGCCACCCAGAAGATAATCGCTAAGTAGCAGGCGGAAGTGTATGCCAAGCTTGCTTGAAATACTTTATCTTCGTCCGCTTACAAAATCATGCGCCCATTATTCTAGGATCCCGAAGAAAAGACATCAAAACAGTGTTTTCAGTAACCTTTACCTTGAAGATCGCGGGCAGCATGCCACCACTAAAACCGAAAGTTTGTCGCTCAATGCGAACTCCTCTGCGAGTACCACGTCGTGGCTGCCGTATTTCCTGGCTGTGCTGCCTTCGACTCTTGCCGCTGTTCGTTGCTGCCACCCAGAAGATAACCGCTAAGTAGGAGGCGTAAGTGTATGCCAAGCTCGCTTGAAATACTTTATCTTCGTCGACTTA
The DNA here is from genome assembly GCA_030143305.2 of Amblyomma americanum. Taxonomy (NCBI): domain Eukaryota; kingdom Metazoa; phylum Arthropoda; class Arachnida; order Ixodida; family Ixodidae; genus Amblyomma; species Amblyomma americanum. Next base: position 441 of record JARKHS020033100.1, on the reverse strand, counting down.
CAAAGTCACGCGCATATTTCTAGGATCCCAAAGAAAAGACATCAAAACAGTGCTTTCAGTAACCTTTACCTTGAAGATCTCGGGCAGTATGCCACCACTAAAGCCGAAAGTTTGTCGCTCAATGCGACCTCCTCTGCGAGTACCACGTCGCTTCTGCCATTTTTGCTGGCTGTGCTGCCTTCGACTCTTGCCGCCGTTCGTTTCTGCCACCCAGAATAAAATCGCTAAGTAGCAGGCGGAAGTGTATGCCAAGCTTGCTTGAAATACTTTATCTTCGTCCGCTTACAAAATCATGCGCCCATTATTCTAGGATCCCGAAGAAAAGATATCAAAAATGTGTTTTCAGTAACCTTTACCTTGAAGATCGCGGGCAGCATGCCACCACTAAAACCGAAAGTTTGTCGCTCAATGCGAAACTCCTCTGCGAGTACCACGTCGTGG